>JARJDX010056539.1:0-19781 GCA_030264735.1 Gymnusa sp. GC000175 | reverse complement strand
GCATATGATTATATATTATTGATAAAAAAACACTAGAAAGATTCCAAAATAGAGTTGATACATATAATCTCCATATGCACTGAGGTTTGTTATCCCAGTTCCTATAGTTCGTGAAACTGACGCTAGGTAGCTTAGGAGCTTAGGAGCAATCGCCAATTCTAGCCAAAATCATCCTAACTTAACCAAAATCACCCAAATGTAACCGAAATTGTTGCTATTTATTTAAAATTATCTAAAGCCTACCAAAAGTAGAATAAATCTGATCTAAATTACTGCAATTTTTACCAAAATCATGTAATTTGTGACAGAATTTTAAATGATCACAATTTTCAACAAAATCGTCTAAATTTTGATGAAAATCACTCAAATTTAAGGAATATTGTTTACATTAGACAATACTCGCCAAAATGAATTGATTAAATGTCATCAAAATAATTGTAATTTTAACCAACATCATCAAAATTTTACCAAACATTGCTCGAAATTGCTTCTAAATTCATAAAAGATTTAGATTTACCCAAAATTTTAAGGTTTATTACTAGATGGCCTACGATATAGCTGCGATTATGCTCACTAGATGTCGCTGAGTACATGTTAGAGAAATTCAAATATATTACAAGTAATTTTTGATATTGTATTATGCCAAAAATCTAAAATTGCGCCAGGTTAGTTATGATATTGGTAGTGGAATTATAAAATATTAAATATTTTTTTTTTATTTATAAGAGAGATTCAATTTTATTTTATTTAACAATAAATAGCTTGGGGCAAAGAATAACAAAAAGCAGCTGGATTTAAAAAAGAAAATACTTTAGTATAATTTTGGGTAAATTTTTTTGTTAAAAAAATTAATAAATAATTTCTGCTATTAATCAAAAATAAAAAATCTCAGTGAAGAGAACCATCCTCTGGTTAAAAGTAATTAAAATATTACCCAATAAAAAAATTGCAAAAAGGCGGTTTTATAATTGTAAAAAGTTTGAAAATGAATCATTTATAAATAGCTTCAGGTTGGTGTTTTATATTTTATATGTTTATGTTGGTATCACAATTTCCCTATCGTGCTGTTTGTTCGGTTTGTTCTCATTCCAGTTGACTGTTATTTATTTGTTTAAGAAAACTCAAAAAAAAGACATTTACCCTTTAAAATTACCGTTTTGTGAAATAATTGTGTGTACCTTAATGTTATATTAATTTAATAAGGTAGAGTTTTATTTTCTTTAAACCTATTGTTGATACATACGCTGACATTTAAATCATATGTAATCAGTGGCGTATGCATGGGTAATTTTTATTCTAATTTGGGGGTAGATTTTTGCATGAATGTTAATAAAATTTTTTATTTTCTCTCACCACCCTTGACATGTATATACTCTAAATTTGTATATAATGTACATATTAAATTCATTCTAAATGTAGTTATAATTAATTTAAATATATTTCAAAGTTTTACCACATGTAACATAATATATTTATTATTGTAAAAACTATTTTAAATAATACGTTTGTAGCATCTAAAATTTCAGTCTAATAATCGTTGCTACAATTTATCTGACTAAATTTAAACTCTAATGAGAAAATAATTGTACTATTTTGCATAAAAAAGAAACAAGTTGCTTATCCTCGTTTTATTCTTGATTAAATGCGACTTGTAATGCGATTTAATCATTTAAATAAAAATTGAATTTGGGCGAATTAATTTTATTAAAGTCATAAACAAATGAGCGCAAACAATGGAATACATGTTAATTACAATTTTGAATTAAATATTATATAATTTTATTTTTAGAATAAAGATTGATTTAAATTTAAAATAAATTTAAAAAAATATATTTTTGAATATAAATTTTATTGCTATTATTAAATGGACCTTTTCATAAGTATTTAATTCGAGTCATTTTGCACGTTCTTTTATATTGAAATAATTTATTTTATTTCTTTGTAAATTGTGCCCATGTGAGTTTTTGGGAATTTCGTGTCGTGTCATAAACGAGTTCACAAGACGGTCAATAATTTTGCCGTCATCTGTGAATTGTGCGTCGCCGCATAGACCGGCGCAACGCGTCTAGACGTCGTTTAAAATCGCAAAAACCTTAAAAAATAGAAAATCTTGTTAATAATTGATAAAAATTACGTTGCTAAACATGTATGTAATTATATAAGTTATAAATAATCATGTTATATCAGCAAAATATTGGCGAAGTTGTACCATGAAGTGGTGGGATAGTTTATATTGATTTTAGGTCGGTATGTGCTGTTCAATTTCGAGTTTCGAGTGTCCGTAGTAGAATTGTTTACGCCGATGTTATAAAAAGCAGTTGTGTGCTTTTCTAAATTTTATATTTTTTGCAATATTTTGTGTAAAAAAGTGTGGACGTAAATCTGTGATGAACTAAAGTGGCCGTGCAAATAACGATAGCGATTAGCGATATCAGAAATCTCTTGTGGACAATTAGAAACCGTCATGTTGCAAGCTGCATTTTTATCATGAATTTGTTCAATCAATTTTTGTTATAAAATGGCGCTATTGTGTCTAAAAACTATTTGTTGGTGTTTATATTGATTAATTTATTCAATGGATTAGTTACTAAGAAAGTAGTCATCATTTCTAAAAGTATAATTATGATCAGTGTAGGTAATAATAAGTGACGGAAGTTAGAAATAATTAAGTCTACACACGTTTTTAGCGGTGAGCGATGATTCATTGTGTGGGGGAGACTTAAATTTTTTTATTGCATGGTTCATTTTTTCTGTGGACTTTATTTTTGTAATATCCAAATTTTTTTGTAGATACTTGAAATGTCTTTTCGACGGAAATTGTAATTGCGCCGAAATGACTAGTTTGACGTTGGCATTAGATAATGATGTTACAGAAAATACCGAACAGATCAGCAAGCTATTTCCAAAGTGTCGCCCTCGTAGTGATATTAATTTAAATCCTATAATCGCCTCTGCTCGTGATCATGAACGTACTGATAATTCACCTCTTAGTGTCATGAATATCGACAGGGACAATGATAGGTATAATTTCTTTACAACATTACAATTGTTAAAAGTTAAGGGTTTCATTTATTAGATGGGTCATGGATGCTTCCTATACTGACAATAGAGATAAAGGAAGCCAAGTGCATTCTACTGACGATGATGACATTATCGACCACGAGCATATTGGAGGAACGTACAAGTTACGTGACTCTAGGTATATGCTCTTAATTCGTATAAGTTGATCCACATATAAATAGTCTAAAGCACCCTCCTTTACCTTTTATAATATTTATTTACACATCCCTTTTTAGACTACTTTTATATGGCTCACCCTGTACATTATAATAGCATGTATACCTCTATTTAGATCTAACATGATTTCAAATTTATCATGCATGTTTTCAAATGTCGTAATTAGAGTAGAAACACTTTGATATCTTTCTAACCTTTAACATAAGCACAATATTCATACATTGTACATATTCGATTATTCGCCGTTTTTGATCATTCTAGAGATCGGGTGCAATTGAGAACTAACACCACCGATAGATGGCAGCACTTCTGCCATCTCGAAAGAGTACTGCTTTCTATCTCTCCCTGCTTATCACTCAAAAACAACAATTTATACGAGATTTGCAGAATTTATTATCTTATTTTAACCTAACGTTTATTTTGCACTTGTAAATGCAAGCAATCAGTCACAAACAGTACTTTTTGGACAATTTTAGTTTACGCCACGAGATGGCGTTTAAAATTTTGTTAGTTCTCAATATTGCCAAGATGGCTACGAAATGGAAATTCAAATTTTTATATGTTAATGTTATGTACTATCAAAAAAATTAAATTAGTTGGACTTGTGACTTTACACTATGTAGCTGATGATAGTGAAAGATCAAGATGAATTTTATTAGGATATTGTATTTAACAATTATTTTATTAAAATCTCATTTCTTCCAATTAACTTAAAAAACTTTTGAAGTAATTGCGGTTAGAATTTCCAAAAAATGTAGACACCAATTAATTTAATTTAATCTGGAACATCTTTACTTTTTATCATAAATGTCGTGGTTTAGCATAACTTTTCAAAGGGTCATTTTTAACTCACAAAATTTGCCACAAATATAATCAATACTTTTTTTTTCGTAGAAGTAACTATTTTCTAGTACAACTGTTTAGAAAGTTGTACGTTTTATACCTACGAAAAAATGCAATCCTTTTCTTCCACCGCAGAGATTTTTTTAATATATTGTCCCCATTAGGCCTAATTTACAATTTTTTATCGTTTGAAATAATAAAAATTAATGCTCCATTTCTTCCCTAATTTTTGGACCTTGTTTAATAATATGTGCTTTACCATACAAAGGTTGCTAATCATCATAGTTATTTAGATTTTCCATTAAGTGGTTCTAAATAACTCCACCATTCCTTTATGTGCTTTAACTAGGATATCCTTCTTCTACCAACACTTCTTATTTCCTATATTTTTCCCTAAATTTTAAGTTACAGAAGGATGCATTTTTACCACGTGTTGTATGTCCTAAGTACTGCTATTTCTTTCTTTGAATGGTTAATATTACGCCGGCTACCTATTACGCGGTACTTGACAAGTACTTGGCATGGAAGTATGAATGAAGACTCGCGTTAACTCGGGACTCTACGTGTACTTAAAACGGTACACAGTCCCAAGGCACACACGCACACAGTCGCAAGGGCCCAAGCAACAAGATGGCACCAAGTTAGTAAACGCCGAGTGTTTTATCAGCGCGTTACACTACTTGACACTACTCCTCAAGTAATTGTAACGCCAAATGCTCTTTTCCTGTAAATATGGAGTGGGACAGAGATAGTATTTTTTGATGCTTACGAAAAGAAACCTATTTTCTGGAATCCCAGGCGTAAACTTCACAAAAATAGAAACGAAGTGCACGATGGATGATACCGAATTTTAGCTGAGATTTACAGAAGAAGTTTCCACATATTTCAATAAAAGATGTTGCTGATTAGTAAAAATGAAGCTGCCGCTTTCACTAATGTCCATGTCCATGACTACTGACTTGCGGATATCTACTTGCACTTCTCATTTGGCTCGGCATTCACTGAGTAGATGCGTAGTGTGTATGATGTACTTGTACTCGCCACAACTCGTCAAGTGCTATACCAAGTGAAGTCACTTGTAAAGTACCACGTAATGAGTAGCCGGCATTAGCAGTTTGTCAATTCATGTTATTTGCAACATCCTGTGAATCTGTTTTCAGCCGCATTGTTGGACCCTGTGTTAGTGCCTAGCTTTCCAGCCACCTGGTTCATGTCGAGAATAATTATAAGAGTTCGAATCCATATGAAGGCTGACCTAGCTTGCTCTATTCGCGCCAATATCTATTTCTTGTGGTCCCATTTTTAGTTTGCCATGTATTGATAAGATGTTATCAGTTCGATGTGCATGTTGCCCACTCTAACGGTTGCATGAACTAGTTTTTTTTTTGTAATGACCATAAGTTTTTTTTCTTGGTATTGACACTGATACCAAACTTCTCGCTTTTATGCTTAACTTTTTCCAGTATGTAAGCCAATTAATTTTCATTATTAGCGAGAATAACCGTATCACTTGCATACCAAATACTGGGCGCATTTTTTAAGTGCAGTAGGCCTACTTACAGTTTTTTATCGTTAAGAATCCTCCGCTTATTCCTCAATTTCTGGACTCTGTTCAATATCAGTGCTTCTGCCTTGGCCTCAATTTCTAAAACTTCTTCTAAAAAATCAGCTGGAATGGAATCGTTGTTAAAATATTTATTGTTGTCTTTAATTATATTTGCAGCTGCTTTAAAGCAAGACTGGCCATGACAATTAACAGTCAAGCCCAATTCGCAAATAACCAATTAACTTTGGCTTGTAGCACACAAAATTTGCTACAAAGGCGCTTTTTTACTTTTTTCTTGGAAATTGTAATTTTCAAGTACAACGGTTTACAAAGTTGTACGTTTCATACTTTTTCAAACATGTTTTCCACTTCGCCTCATAGATAGAGTAGCTGATTTATTATAATGTGGTGTCGCCAAAGGGCCTAACCTATAGTTATTTTTATCGTTTAAAATAAGAAAACTGAGTTCTCCGCTTCTTTTTAACTTTCTGGTCTCTGCTCATTGTTTTTGAGTCTGGTTAATGCGCTTATATAGATTTTTAAACGTTTCACAAAGTTGTATTTTTTATACTTCAAAAATGCATTCCTTTCCACACCGCCGCGGAGATTAAGAACAATGCGCGTTTATTTTTAAGTGGTGACCAATATCTATGTTTCTGCATTGTTCCCATTCATTTTTTAAACTAGAAAATTAAATTAATTGATATCTTTGTAGATGGCTTCAATTATATTTGGAGTTGCATTTGGGTCCTCTCCAGGGCGGGGAATACCCTTTTTAGTCAGCGTCGCGGGAATCTCCTTTCTGAGTCTTTGTTTCATATTTGAATTGGTCAGTATTTTTAAATAACGCTTTCGCAATTTTGAAGACTATATATGTATTTCATCCCTAAAATTCAAGACCCTTGTTACATTTCTACATTTCTCCAAAAGACCCTTGTCGAGCATTGAAGGTTCAAATATATTTTATAGGCGTTCAAAGTTGAAAAACAACTACGCCAACTACGGGTTTTACGTTTACCATCTAAATTGCTTAAAGTCCTAGTTTTAAGAACGAAACTCGATCGTTACTTGGGGAGTACATGCCTATACCATACTGGAGTGTAGCTTTTAAAATTGAAACTGATTTTATTATTTTAATTGTCGTACTTCCAGGTTTAAATCATATCAAAAGTTTTTCTTTCCATTGTAAGGAGCAAGACTCTAACTTAGAATTATTTTTTAAATGTGTTTTAAACATTGGATTTAATTATATCTTTATGTTTTAAACACTGAGGAGCACTATAATATAAATTAATTTCCTATGTGACATTATCTTTTGATGGCACCTTGGCCTTTACTGGGCTTTAGCTGGCATCACAATCTCCTGCCATCTTCTCCTATCCATTATTAGGTGTTTTCATGTTGTCACTGCTATCACTTTAAGGTCTGACAAGTCCTTTTTTATATATCAAAACTTTGATATTTTTTTATAAAAGCTTAATCATATGTGCACAAATGTAGCAATTATACTAACCTCCAGATCTTGGTTTATGAGTTACCAGCAGTAAATTTAATGTGGTCACAATCAAAATTCGTTTTCCATAAAATGATCTAATATGATCTATGTAATTTGAATCCTTATTATGTGTTTGTTTTTTTAGGATAATTGAAATAGCTGGTGGTCGTGAGATTTATTCACAAAGTAGAAGTAAAGCTGCAAGAAAGTCGAGAAATCTTGGTACAGGTGATGATTTAAATAGAAAAAAGGATCAAAAATCACCAGTTAGACAAGGTGTTTGGGAATTGCGAGGTTCTAGATGTAACGATTCAAAAAAGTCAAGAAACTCCCGTGAATTTACCGAAACTGTATTTTCTTCTGAGGTATGTTCAGTTACGCATCCACAAGCTGAGCAACAGTTGCAGAATAGAAGTGGCCCAGAAAATGAGACGAAAGTTAGTCCTGTAACAAATATGGCTGTACCTGGAGAAGTAGTGGTTTTTGATGATATAGGTGAAAATTGGCAAGATGAGAATAAGAGAATGGAGGAAGATCACTCCAACTCAACATCTCCATATAATCACACTGCCCCAAATCTATTTAATAATGAACTGGAAACTGAACGGGTTACTAAGGTGATTGGCAATCTTCCAATTGCTGTCTATGAAGGGTCACCACGACGTTACGGCCCTCGTCAAATGGAATCTAACTGCTCACACCCACAATTGCCTAGTGCGCAGAGTTTGCTTGCTTCCCCTAGTGTATATCCACCTAGGCCTGGCTTTCCACAAAGGGTTGTTTGTTCCCCTAGTGAAAATGATGCTCCCTCTTCTATTGCTGATAACTATAATGTAAGTCGTCCCAGTAACACCTTGTACCAGCACTAGTCATTTTTTTACAAAAAATATTAATTTCATTAATCTAGTGCTGGACATTTAAAGTGCCATATCTAAATTGCAGCTCCACAAGAATTTAAAAATTTTGTATTTATTTCCATGATAGAAGCACGGTGAAATATTTGATCGCGTCGAAGGAACGAACAATTGACAGGTCGACAGACGCTCTGTCGAGGTGTCTACGTGCCGATCACGCAATTTAAAATGTGTTCACACGTGTGCTCTAGCTTAAAAATGAATAAACTAGTTATAAAATTTAGATATACCCTAATTTTACGGGTATTAGGGTCCAGAGTCGTAAATCGAATTACATCATGTAGCGAAGTATAACTTTTTTTTAACATACTGCAATCGTCACATAAGTAATCTAATTTGTTATTATCTTTTCAATTTTTTATTATTTGGATACCAATAAATAAAAGATAATCTCAAAAATTTTCTTAGCTATATAATAACATTTTCGTCATTAGCTTGACTTATATTCTAAGACCCACTTAATGTTTTTGTGATATAGAAAAGCAAAAACATCGCGAAGACACTAAATTTGAAAAAATATATTTGTTATCTTTTTACAAACCTTTTCGTTTTTGTGTGATTATCAACTATGGCACTATTCAGTAACACCTCAAAAATTCTACTAACACCCTAAACCTATCAGGAATAGAAGACTACTTTATTCGTAATAATTTGTGGTTAATTAATAAATGTGGGTGCTTATGTAATTTGTGTATAATAAGAATAAAGTTAATCTGTAGAATGCTTCTTGCATGTGCTACATATCACTTAAGTTAAATTGTCAGTGACTAATTTATTTTTTTTGAACTTGTAGAGAAGTAGTAAGCCTGGTTCGCCTCGTACAACTTCATCAACATTTGATTATCTTTATGAATTTTCTGAAACTAGAAAAGTCCTGGAGGAATTTTTTAAGTGTCCTCCGGCCGAAGAAGAAAGTAGACTTGAAGCAGAATTTCAAGATTTAGAATATGAATTAAGGAGACAAGCTAGTGATTCAGGAAATTCTTACGTGGGGCAAAGGTTAGCTAAAGGACGGCCTTCTGAACAAGATTTTTGTCTACGAGTTGATTCTCCTAGAAAACACAACAGTACCAATTTATTAGGACTTCAGGTACTTTAAATTTATAGAAATATAGAAATAGTCGAGAACGTAACCTTAATACTTTCGCTGAAGGCGCTAAAAATTATTGTTTAGTTACTGTATTTAGTAAAACTAAAATCTTAATTTTTCACTATATATTAAATTCTCAAAAAAAAGATTTCTCCAGAAATTCTACGGAAAATAGCGACTATGGTAAGCACTTAAGTGGCGCTACTGCCCAAATATTTAACATACACCTTTTACATAAAGAAAATTTCAATATTTTGCAGAAACACATTTTACCCATTATGGTTATAAATAACGATTTTCAATCTAATATAAACTATATATAAATGATATTTTCATTTGGTCACTTATAAAGCCCTTATAATAAATTAATTAACATTACCACAATAGAAACTACTTGAATAAGGAAGCACACCAAACGCTCAAGCTCAACTCACGTAGTTAGGACTCCGATGATCGCGAATCCGTTTAGTGTTAAGACTAATTAAATCGTTAAAATAAATATCGCATTTATTTTAATTTTACATTGTGCTCATTTATAATGATAGTAAAGGTTGTTTTTATCCAAGGATTAAAGATTTTTAATAATATACGCCTGTAGCCTCAAAATTAAATTACGTACATGCCGAAAACACGTTGAAATCTGCGGGCAATCATATAGTAAACGAAATACGTAATCTTAGCCGTAAACTACGTGGTTCCGGATGACGCGGAATTTAAGTCATCGTGTAAATTAATACCAAACCGTCTTGGTGGCTATCAATACCACCCCAACATTATACTTCTGCCTTCACGCAACCCCCATCTTCAAATAACGGAAACTAACACGATATGCGGTTCTCAATTGTGGTGGCGTGCGGTGACGTTTGATAATTTGAAAGCTGTATATGTTAAAAATAAGACGACAAGACCTTCCATTTTTTTTTTGCTTTCTTGCGCGCTCGCAATGCTACGGAATGTGTTTATAATATAAAGAACGTCTCTGAAGTGTTTTATAAACATATTTTAATTACTATAATGCCGGGGGTCAAAAATAGTCTTACACTTGGTTTTTACAATTATATTTGTTTAATACTGTCGATACACATTTAACAACTTTGCGGCGATTAAACTGTGCATTGAACAATTATAATTGTAACAAATACGTGTAAGGCTATTTTGGCCCACCCTGTGTATTCGTTTCTAAAGTTTAGTGCGCGTAAATAAATTTACATGAGCAGTTAGCATACATATAGGCGAGCAAGTCGAAGGAATCGTATGCGTTTGTAAAGATTTCCTAGACCCGTTTCTAATTACCAGTGACGTTAAAAATGTTAATGCATTTTGTAATATGCAATATGTTTTAAAAAGAGATAAATGATTTGTTTTCTTAAATGAAATAACAATAAAGTTCAATAATAAAAGATTTATTTATTTTATAATCAAATTACAAATTACCAGATAAAATTCTTGAGGGAAGAAAGTCTGAAATAGTCGATCATTTTCTACTTGTTACGGTCTAACCGCTACTCAGTTTGCATTTTTTATTTCTACCGAGGTAAAGTATCATGTGTAAAATTAAGAGTATAAGAGTCCATGATAAATTTTACTAGGTTATAGATAACTAATTTTCAAAATTTTAAATGTTGTGCTCATTTACGTATTATCTCGTGTTTGATCCGGTTTTCGAGGAAAGGGTAATCCTGTCAGAACATTGGACTTGAAAGTACAGGATATTGGACTTGAAAGTACAGGACATTGGACTTGAAAGTACAGGACATTGGACTTGAAAGTAATTAAATAAACACAGATAATCTAATAAATGAACGCATAAAAGTTCTATCCAATGCACCCGCCAAACGGTGCGACGCCCGATATCCAAAACCAAGGATTGCTTTGTTAAACAAATTTATACATAGTTTGGAGATTTACAAAAAACATTTAATACTTAAGAAATTGCCGGCACACGCATTTCATAAAGTGATCATCCAATAGACAATCTATTGGATGAATATGCTAGGCATGCGCTAATATTTGGAAAACCTATATATTCCCATAAAATTGATAGATAACAATGTTTATAGAATTGTAGAGATTGTTTGGTTTACGTGTAAGCTGCGTTTCGTCAAGTTATAATATAGGAGATAATCACAGGTGTGACTGGATTATTATTTCCGGAATCCGTGATATATCCTCCTTTTCCACAAACACGTAGAAGGAATTAAATAAAATCAATATTAAGGAATGCTAAATGTTGCAAACGACGGCTTTCAGAAATTTTTCCTACCTTTCATTGGCGCCCAAACATTCATAAAATAATCTAATTTCTAATCAATCAAATTTGAACATCCCCTTAAGATGTACAAAGAGAATTTATTGTTGAAGATATGCATTTTATACTGTGATCGTCCAATATGACGTCATTGGATGATACATTCGACATTAGAGCATTGGTCCATTAGAGATTGTGCATAGGTATCTGCTATAATTCCATAAATATTAAAGTTTTCAAAAATTCTGATTTGTGATATCTCTTGTTAAGCTAAGCAATAAGCCCTCTAGCGGAGAAAAATGTACTACTGATATACTAATATTTTTAACTGTAATTTAAAACTCAACTTGGTATAATAAAAGACATTTTTAGGATCATGACATAACCGAACATGAAAATAATTTCCTAGACCTATCTATTGGAACAGGATCTAGTGGTGATTTAGGTGAAACTGAAGTTGGTTTACAAGTAGGTCATAGTCGGAACTTTACGCTTTCGCCAGAGACAACAGACTGCGACTCTAACTGTGGAGATTTAGATAGTGAAGTATCTTTAATGTTAATGGAAAATGAGCTTGGTCCTTCATCTGGACTATTAGGTAAATAAAATATATTTAGACATTTGATACGATCCGATCCCCCTATTAGTATGATTAATTGGTGGCGCGTAAACGCTGCGCTAACAGGAATTGTCAAATTTAATAAGCAAAATAAAATATACATTCTAATGCATTTTTATAATGGTACCAGATATGTGAGTCCCCCACCTTCTGGAAGAAGCTACATAAAATATTTAAATTGTCAGTAAATATCGTGCTGATTCAAATATATTTTGCATTATCATTGAATTGGGTTGTGTATTTTGTTTGCTAGTGGAATTTTTATGCGATTAAATAGTTTGTTAAGGAAATTAATATATTATCATTTTTTAAAGGTTCAAGTGGTGACTTAGCAATACCAAATGACACTTTAAGACTTTATTCAAGTATGCCTGTATTAGAAGATGGTTTATCATCAGGTCATGCAAGTGATACTGATAATAACAATCCTACAGTTATGCTAATGAAGCGACAAATAACCGAAATTGAAAGAGAAATAAATCAGGGAATAAAAAATAAGCAAATAAATAATAAAATACAAGAAAATGGTTTATCACCAGGAAAAGACTGTCTTACTTCAACACCAATTGATGTTATGAATGGTATAAATAGTTATGATGATATAAATCATCAACAAGTGGATTCTTCTGGTATTTTTTTGTAGATATATTTGGCGCAAAGATAATTTGTTGTTTTTTTTTAGATAAAACACCACCTCCACCCGCACCTGCTCCTCATCGATGCGTTTCTGGTGAATCTAGTGATGTGGAAGCTGCTATAAAAGACATTCGACTCACCTTACAAAGGACCAAAACCCTCCCACTTAAATGTCATCCGGAGGAAGAAAGTGAAGAAAATGCAGTCAGCCCAGTGTGGGTGCCAAGGTAACTATAATACATAACTAGTTAATTTTGAATCTAATTTATATTTTCAGGCAAAGGGGATTATCAGCTACCAGTGGTGATTCTGATAGAAAAGTACAAAGTGGAGAAGAAGGTGGGGATGAAGGTAAATTATGATAACAAGCAATTTAAAAATCTTGATTAAAATACATATTTTTAGAAGAGGCAGATACAGATCTTGAAACGGATCGACTTTTAGGGCAACAAAGAACAGACGATCAAGGTTTTTATGATGATAAGGTAAAAATTTATTTTTTTAATTATTGATTTGTATGTTTTAATGTTTAAAATGAATAGAAATTAATTTAAAGAAAATATTTAGAGGAATAGGTTAAAACATAATGTAGCCGCTTAAATAGTAAAGAAATTTCAATTTAAAAATTATTACATAAATTATAACTAGAGCATGATCCCTAACTGTGTTTGTATCACTAGGGCTGGAGAAAACCTAAAAGTCGGACAATTATGCCGCCATTATCATTGTCCACTCCTAAACAAATTCATCCTTTAGATGAAGGGACAATGCCTTTAGTCTCTCCTGATCCTTTAAACTCAAATCCTTCTTCACCTAACGTTACATCTGATAAAAGCCAGTCGCCTCAAAGCCAGAAAGGATCTATTTCTTCAGTTAAACTAAAAAAGGTGTGGCTTAGCCTGGCATGTTGTAGATACTTAATGCTTTTGCTTATGAAAATCAGTAGTTTTATCAGAGACGAATTAATTCATTTGAAAATATTTTTATAAATTGTTCTTAATTATAAAAATATTTAATTGTTAGTAGATACTTATGTATACATTAAACTTGTATTGGGCATGTCAAACTTATTTGAAACATATGAGATGCTTAACATTAGCTTGAAGGCCTTAAAAAGCACCTTATCATTAGTGTATTTTTTACATATCCTGGGAGATATGCACACAAGTTTTAAAATGTGACATCTGTTATTTGACCTAGAAGTCTAAAACACTAAAACTATATTTGCCTACTGAGACAACAACCCTATATATGTACCAAAATACAAAGAAAGAAATATTGCATATTTATAATAACATAGTGACTTGCTCGTTCGTGTTGCTGCTTCAGAGAAATAATATAACAATAATCATAAGCTTATGGTGATATGTTAAAAAAAATTATGAGATTATTTAGTATAATTATAGCTATTAGCAAAATTATTAATAAATTATAAGCCTACAAAGTGTAAAAACGGTTACTAAACCCCCGGGATATGTAACAGTAGATATTTTTTAATAAATCTGAATTATTTTTATTCAATGTAAATACAAAAGAAACCAATAAAATATATCAAGTAAAAATATATTTTACAAAAAATTTGTTTTTTCCATGTGTGTATTCAAGTGTTTGACATGCCTGGATTAGATTATCTTGATTAAAATTGATTATTCTAGGGCACGAATTAACATCATGTAATTAGAAGTATATTTCAGTAATTAAAGAAGATATTTGTTTTGCTTCAATTAAATCCTTTATTTACTAATTAATTTGACGAGATCAATTATCTTAATTAGATTAAAAGGATCACCCACACATTATTACAAATATCTTCTTTCCCCTCGCCCGTTGTACTTAAAATAATATTAATTACCCCAGATTAAACACATGATATTTTTTTTTATTAAATAAATTGGGTATACGTGAATATTAGGGTTACTAACGACAACGGCTTAGTTTGTATACCGTTGTAGAAAATTAATACCTAAGACTTGGATTATTCAGTGGCGGAATCAGTATTGGATTCGGATTTCAGACGTCGGAGTAACTAGGAATTTTAGTTCATTAGACGCCTTGCATACGTATATTCTAAATGCGAGATTCCAGTATCTCAGATTCAGCAGTTTCACAATGGCATTTTTGTCGGATACAAAACCGCGATTCTAAATTCTAAATTTCGTCGCCTTCAGCCGCCTGCGACGAATTCAGCTTGGCCATTAGATTTTATGTATGCTTTCATTCATTGCATACTTTTTATGGCTTTTTTTTAATCCATGAGCATTAGCTCATAGTTGTGTAGTTATAGAGAGAACAAGTTTGTTGTTCGCCGTGATTGTGTCACCTTGGGCACCTGCTGGACTCTTAAGCGGCGCTTAACTGTGCTTGATAGTAAACAGTGTTATAAGGCGAGAAATACAAATACAAAATTTGAAGACAGTCGAGGGCACTTATAACACTAGGGGGTATCCCTTTGAAAAATGCATAATTTAATTTTAAAACTGGTTTTGGGTCTATGAGCCCAATGAAGGGCGCATTTAAAGTACACTGCAGATGATATGGCGACACCTGGGGCCGCGATTCCGATCCCTGCTTTATTCTGTTGTCCAGAGTTGGTAATCCTAGTTAATATGTGTACTGTGTGTTTAATAAATATGCGTTTTAATGTGGGGTTTTAAATTTAAATTTGTTTTAAGTAAATATTACTAACCACGCTTGTAACACTAAAACTTAGTTGATTAAATCATTTATAATTTCTAATTATTTAATTAACACTAAAAGCACCAATTAATTTTGTAAAATAAAAATTTTCATTTCCATTTTTATTTAAATTGACTGCTGTTATTAGTTTTGTATTAACACTTTTATTAACAACTTGAAGTTTTAAATTTATTAACATACTTTTTTCCAGGACAAAGAAAACAAAAAGAAAGGACGCAACAAGGAAGGTATGTTTTAATTTAGTTAACTTTTGAAGTAGTGTACTAATAAGTTTGATTTTACTAATTTTTTTATCCCTTTTCCATACACGCCACCATTGTGGATATTATAAAAATGTAAGTACATAAATGAAATTTTAATAAGGAATAATCATATTTTAAAAACCAGGTGTTGCTTTGTGTTTTGTTGTTATTATATCTTTCTATGTTTTCATTTTATGTTTTTTTATTACTTCATGCCAGTTTAATATATTTTTAAAAACGTAGTACGAATTATTTAATTACTAGTTAAAAGTTCGTCAATATTACAATGAGTAGCTCAGAGGTCTGGGCTGCTGAACCGAAACTATTTGTTGCGATAAGCAATTTTTAAGTATCAAATTTTTATGGCATTTATTTTCTCACGTCAGTAGATGGGCTATGCCATTGTGGAGCAAATTCCAAAAGAATTCACATAGAAATTTACATTTTTTCCCTTGTTTTTGTGCAATAGACAGTTTGACCTAAGTTGTTAGATAAATCGAGCAAGCAATGCAGGTCTGTGTAGATTCTATACAGAACAGCTCTATAGAGGACACGACGAGCTTGCTTATAATGTGTCACTCCACTTCCTTTGCCATTTAAGCTTTTTCATCCTCCAATTAGCGCGATATTTCTCTATGCGAAAATACCGCGCTAAACGACCTAAATAAATTCAAATTACTTTTATGTCGGTGCCCATATATACACGTATCCCAGCTCAGCGTTTCTTCATTTTTTTTGTAGTCATAGCTGCCAGTTTGTCAGAAGCAAGAACGTACCGATCGAAATAAATAGTCGCTTAACTGGTTTAAAGGTTCTCTTAAATATCTTATTGCGGGTTTTAACTTAAAATGATGAAACTATAAATTTAATTTGAACTCAATTTTCAGTTTAAAATATTTAATAGTGTTATGAAATGTTTACTCAAGGTATTTCCCCACTTTGCCGAGTGGCAAAGCCTCTTTAGTGTCTACATTTCGCTCTGCCTTTCCAAGAGGCCGAAAGCTGAGCCGAACCTAAAGCAATTCAAGTCGGTCCGAATTAAAGCCCAACAATAGGCCTCATATATTCAATATAAAAGTTTCAAAATCCCACATCGCATCTGTATTCCAAATTCAATTCATCTATGTCATCAAGAATGAGGTCTTTCATAAACTCACTTTCTCTTTCTTCTTTCTAGTATTAGACTGGGGCAGAATAGCAATATTGCAGCAATTCCAATTTTAATTCCAATAACACCTACTAGTACAGCATCTTCCTTATCACTCATTTTCACTTTTAGTAAAGTTAACACTTTCTCTCACTAATGCTTGGCACAGTGTGGACGCACCTTAATGATTGTTACTATTGTAACATTTACAAAAATTGATCAAACCTGATTACAAATGGTAAAAATCGTTTTTTTGCTTGCGCCTTGTTTGGTTATTTCATAAAAAATGTAAAAAAAGAGTAACAGAAGAAACTGCAAACGTGTTTTTCCCCTAAAATATTTTTTACTGCTTTGATGGATGCGCCGGGCACCAAAATGTCAAATAGAATTGCTTAATTCATATTGTTTTCAAAGTGTATATATTTAAATTTAGTAAATAGAATATTTAGTGATTTATTAATATTTTTTAGGTTTTTTGGATCCATCAGTATTAATTGAAGGAGTTTTATTTCGTGCTCGATATTTAGGATCAACACAATTAGTTTGCGAAGGGCAACCTACAAAAACAACGCGGATGATGCAAGCAGAGGAAGCAGTTAGTCGTATTAAGGTAAAGCATGCATTTTTTTTATTTATTAACACTTTTGCACTAATTACACTAATCTTCTATCCTTTTGTTATGATTGTATTACTGTTTAATTAGTAAATATTATTTACATTTATATATTCTAGATTGGACTGGTTAAATATTATAATATACTGTTTGTTTTTGAAAAAAGTTTGTTCAAAATTAAAACGTATTTCTTAGAATGTGGCTATTTGCTTATACAATTTGTTCAAATATTTGGCTTTTTGCTCAAATATGTCACAATCACGTAAATTTGGCACTTCTTAAGATCTAACATAATGTGAAAATGAGATTTGTTTTTATTTTTATAATAGGTTAGTGTTGAGAAGCGGTTAGATTTTTTAAATTTTTTGAATAATTTACGACATGTATGTGCTAATACCCAATTATTTGTATGAACTCTAGGTGTAAAATAACCATATCCTATTTTTAAGCCACAATTTTTAATAAAGAATAATTTTTCGTGCAAATCATTGCTATAATTGTTAAATATTTTTTGAAAAATATAATTCGCCCCGCCGGGATTCGAAACCACGTTTCTGTAAATCTAGTACGGCGTTAATCAACTACACTAAAGGCGAGTGTGATTCCAATCACGGCAGAAACGTCTCTGTAAATCTAGTACGGCGTTAATCAACTACACTAAGGGCGAGTGTGATTCCAATCACGGCAGAAACGAATGGCGACAATCTCAAATTTTTGGACTGAAACTTCTTTACCGGGGGTAGTGAAAAAAAATCGTCACGGAAATTGTGACGCTCGAGATGCAACGGATGTGTTGATCCCGCATTTCTTTTCTTTCTCCGTTTATTTCTCTATCCAACATGCTAATATTGCCTAAACGCGACACGCAATGGTGACTCTGTAGTAGCGCTTTCGTTCCCCTCCATGGCACCGTACGCTGACAGTGAATTGCCAGAGCGCGCCACGCAACGGTGACTCTAAAGCTGGCAGAAAGTAAAATACAAAGTTTTGCAGTATGCGACACACAAAAAATTTTCCAGAAGTTTTACTTTTGTTGTGTAGCTCATGCGCACTTGTTCGTTTATTAAAGACGTTTATCTACTTACCTCTGGGAGGACAGCGTATCTTTCGAGTTACGTATTTGTTAGGATTTTATCACTTATTGGCTATCGCCCCAACAAGGTTTCTTCCGTTTAATTATATTTTTCTTTACAAAATCTAGAAAAAGATTATTTTTTTATATTTTTTGTTTAAATATGCTTCTACTCTACTGCTGATACCATTTATACCATATGACACCTAGGGCCCGCTTTGTGCCATTTTGTTTTTCGTTTTTTCCGAACATCCTTCGCCCCGAGCATCCGAGCAACTTTCTTCGCAGACACGCATTGAAAAAACGAGCGTTATAACATGTTATAGCTCTACCACGTGCCTCTGCGTCACGATTAAATTACCTCTAATTTTAACGCAGTTTTTAAAAGTAGCAGTACTTACATAGTTGGTTTCCTATTCAAAATCACTTTACAACGTTTCAATTTACGTTGCGCTTTATTAGGAAAATATCTATCACCCCGCAAAATATGGTTTCGGTATGTATCCCATTCGATTTGACATTATATGTGTTTCTAATAATATAAAAAACGTATAAATTTGATAATATTTTTAATATTCATCCAAGTGCGTCAAATAATAACCATAAAAAACTTTTAGCATTTATTTAAAATTTTGATTTCTTTATGTACAAAAATATAATTTTTAATACAAATAAAATGTTGCAAAACGTCGCATTTTTATTATTCAATAAAATGCTACAAAATTTCATACTACTATTTAATAAAATGGTTTATAACGTTGGATTATGGAGTTGGTTTTATTATCAATTGGGCTTCAAATCTTAAGAGTTAAAACTTTTCCAGTCCAACCTTGAAATTAAATGCAGCTCAAATAAAGAATAAGTGGTAAGGGATTATGATGTTACAGACTTAAATGTTACTTTTACAAAAATAATTAAGTTTTTAAAAAATTATCATCACTGATTTTTTTTTCCGTTTTTATTGCTCCTTACTTTATTTTAATTTTGATATCAATCTATTTTTTTGTTTTAGAAGGCTATATTAAAATTCACTATTGTATGTCAAGATTTACGTTGATTATTAAATTTTGTTATTTTGATAAGCACTTATGAAATCGGGCTTAAAAAAATCAGTTAAGAAATTGTTTTAAAAGTGCCAATACTTTCTTCTTGCAGTGCCCTACTCGTTACCAAGTGTGGGTGACTTCCTCGCTTACTTTTGTGCAGGGCCGCCGAGAGAAATTTCGGGCCCCGGGGTAAAACTTAATTGGCGGGCCCTGGAAAACTGCGATTTGCAAACAAATGAATTACTTCTTGAAAATTAATTTTCTTTGCCATCTTAGCTTCAATGGATAACATTCCTAAATCACTTAATCGGTTTTGTGACATAGTTGATCTTAAAA
>JARJDX010056495.1:0-23323 GCA_030264735.1 Gymnusa sp. GC000175 | reverse complement strand
TGTTTAGTTTGTCCATTATCTCGATGGTCATATTAATGCAGTTTAGGTGGAATTTTATTTTGCACTTCATTTTACACTGTATGCAGTCTTCATATCGCGTTATTAATTTGTCGCATATATTTTTTTTTTTTATTTGTTTTGCTTTTTTTTAACATAATTTTTACAAAAACTAATGTATTTTTCATAACACTCCTCTAATGCAGTTTTACCAAATTAAAAGTGCAATTCGTCGAGCTTCTTTATATACCCATTTACGGCGTTGCTAACAATTTTTTTTGTCAAGCCAGGTTTTAATGTTGGAGAATAGATTAAAGTCGGAGGGTGCTAGATCTGGGGAATAAGAAAGCAATCAAAACTTTAATTCGTTGATTTTAGCCATCGCGATAATTAATGTATGTGCTGGTGCATGATCATGGTGAAAGAGCATATTTTCTCGCTACATGAGGTCGTTTTTTTCATACTTAATTGTTGTTTGCGTATTATTCCCGACAAAATTATATTTGCCTTCTTTGTTGATTCACCTGGTCCCGTCATTGTGTTCAACGCAACTTTTGATAAATCGTATGCAATCGCGGCACTCACCTAGCGCAGAGCTACTTCATATCCAAATAAGTATGCAAACTATTTCAAACACGTTCAGTTTTGATCTACTAGCAGGATTTTATGATAATTTTTTAGAATTTCGGGAGTTTTAATCTCACCTTTTTGAAATTCAGAAACCCACTGTGTTTTTGTTAAATATGAACGAGATGGCGCGAATATGTACAAGAACTGTTCAATGACAACTAAACGGCACCGACATTCTCGGACACGAATAAGGCAGACCCAGCAATTATAAAAGATGAATTTGAGCACGCAATCAAAAAGTTAAAATCAGGCTTGGTCCCGATGAAATCCCAGCTGAATTAATAAAGCTTAGAGATGAGAACTACATAGATATTCTCCACATGCGAAAAGAGTGGCTGACTTCAAGGTTCGTGATAATACCAAAAAATAAGGGGCAAAAGAATACTTAGACCACATAATTTCCCTAATGATTCAAACCCTAAAAATCTTTCTTAAAATGTACAGAAAACTGAAAGAATGCATCATTGATACGCAGATGGGTTTTAGGAGAGGCATCGGGTAGGCACAATTTGGATTAAATGTACTAAGACAATGGTGTCTAGATATGAACCATGATAGGTATATCTTTTACATTGATTTCCAAAAAGCATTAAACTGAATCCAACACTCGAAGCTGCTAGTGATACCGAAGATGAAGAATATTGAAAGGAGAGATATAAGAATAGTCCCTAACCTTTACTGGCATCAAACAGCAAATGTCAAAGTTGGAACGGATCTAAGTGGGTTGATAAATGTCTGGGAGTCAGACAAAGATGCGTACTGTTAGCTCTGCTATTTAATTTTTACGGCAAAAGTATCGAAAAGAGAAATGATCAACAACATACGTTACGCAGACGATATTAACATCATAGCTGACCTCACAGAAGATATCCATTACTTAAATAAAACAGTAAACACCAACTCCCAAAGATACGGACTAGATATAAACATAAAGAAAATTTAAATTATGGCCACCACAAAAAGCTCAAACTAGGACAGACCAATTGTGCACATTAACAACGAAACTATAGAATGGGTTTTTTCTCACAAACACCTAGAAACGTGAAAAACAGTAAACACGGAACACACAAATAAAAATAAAAAGTAGAATAGAGATAGCCTGCTGCGCCTTTGCAAAAATAAAAAAAAATACTTTATAACCATAACATAAAACTATAGCTCAGAACTGGAGTAATGTTGAAGTGTTTAATATTTCCTATCTTATATATCTTGTATATATGTGAGGATAACGAAAGCAGAAAATATAAAGAATTTGAAAACATTCAAAATGTGGTGCTACAGGAGGATCCTCAGAATTTCATGGACTGACAGGATAACCAAGGAAACTGTAATACACCGAATGGGAAAATCCAGAGACGTCACTAATATATTAAAGAGAAGGAAACTTAAATACCTTGGTCACATCATGAGAGGAAATAGATATAACATCCCTAAAATCATAATCCAAGGAAAAATTAGAAGAAAAATATCGATTGTTAGAAAAAGAATATCGTGGCTGCGCAACCTGGTTTGGATGCAAATCCGTCGAGCTATTCAGAACAGCAGTTAACAAAATATGTATAATAATTATGGTTTCCAATCCAAGAAGATGATAGTCTTTTAATGATCTATCCAATTCCTGTTTGATTTCAAACGGCGTTAAACCTTTCAAATGGAAGTATTTTATTATCGCTCGTTTTTCTAATTTCTACAAAATATTAAAGGCTTCTTCAATAGCCTGTCAATTTTTCTTATATTGCCAGTGCCATAAAACTTGGTATACAAGCGGGTGACGTATAGTAAAAATGAGTGTCATACAAAATTCAAAATTCTGGCGCCATCTATGTGTTCGGTCGTAAACTTATTAACCTACTCTTGTAAACTTTGCACCAACGCATAATAACAGATATTATAATGACCTAGGTTTTATAACATATTTTTCAACTGAAGTGCTCCCCACCAAAACTATCGTTTTGGATTTTAGCTTTAATGATTGTAACCTGCCATAATTTTTGTGCCTAGGCATCTCTTTCCAAATTCAAATTTAAGTCACCCAATACTATGTTTTTTTGACTTGTCTGCTTACAGTTTATTGTACCTTTGGATCCTGGGCCACACTTTTCTTGTTTCTTCTTTCACGTGGTAGAAAGTTTCTTTCATCTGTATCACCTCCCATTGACAATATAATGTTACTGGCATATGCAAGTGGTAGCCTAGGACCATCGCATAAGTTGTTTTTACATTTACCTATTAGACTATATATCAGACGTTACATTGTCTTTAGTATGAATATTCCTCTTTAGGTAGTGTAAACCATTTTGTCCACTTTCTTGCGAAAATTGATTATTATCATTTAGCAATGCTTTTGCAGTTCATAATAAAAGTATTTAATAATGTATTTATTTATGTAAGATGACTCCCTCGTATTTTAGTGTTTACTTGGTATGTTGTGTTTTCCCTAGATTTTTTGTTCTTCAACTTTTTATAGCTTTTAAAAGTTGTTTTAACAGTTGTTCTTCCACGTAACGATTTGCTGCCTGTTTAACTTGTGGTACATGGTATATCGTTTTCATCCAGTTCGTTATTTAATATATTATTGATATATACTTCCATATTTGTGCTATTTACTTGGCCCGATATTAAACTTTATCAACATTATTGGATATATCTCCGGTTATAGATTTAAAACAATTTATAAACAATTTTGTCAACTAACTAAATCCCATACATTAGCGAATATATTTGCGATCCATATTTTATTTACCTACTTACATTGAAGCAAAATTCTAGAAACGTATACATGTTTTGTGAGACTGTTCCTAATGCCATCCATTAGATATTTAAATTATTTTAAACTTGTTTTAAAATATACAAACAGTCTTTTCTAATATTTATATGTATAGTAAGTTTTTAAATTTAAAATAAATTCAATCTTTTTGATCATACAGTATACGGTATGTGTACTCACGCTGGGAATTTAAAACAAGACAATTTCTGCAAAGTAAATAAACAAACTAACATATCGATGGTAGTTAATTGATATATGTACTGAAATTCCTGAAATGTATAATCTAATTCTGCTTGCAGTTTGTTTGAACAATGAAATAAAAACTGCAACATTAAACATACTTGCTGGTATAAGAAATATTTAAGATGTTCCAATTTCACTGAGCATCTAAATTAATTTCTTCATTGTTTATATTTCAGATAATAGATACAAACACGAAGTTCTTGTGGAAAATGAACCAATCCTCTTCGAAATCCTAGACACATGTCCCAAGGTAATTAATAATAACTATTTTAACAATAAATTATTTTTCTTCTCAAAATTAATATTTTTAACTTAACTAAAAAATTTTTACAATTATCAAATTTAATTAAAAATTTGACAAAAATTATGCAAATTTTGATAAAAATTGCTTAAACTTGACCAAAATTATGGAATTTTAACGAAAATCTTTTAAATTTTGATGAAGTTTAAATTTTTTAGCTTAATTGTATTAAAAAACGTCAGCATTGCTTTCACAAGAAAATCATCTGAATTTTGAAGAAAATTACGGAAGTTTGACCAAAACTTTAACAATTTTAATTAAACTTTAATAAAAATTATTAAAATTTTACTACAATATTCGTATTAGGAAAAAACTGGCAAACGTTTCTTAAATTTGATAAAAGTTATAATAATTTTAATAATTAAAAAAAAATACCAACTACAACCCAGATGGCCTAACTAATTCATATACAAGAATTTTAACAAAAAAAGGTTTCAGTTTCAAAAAAGCATGAGAGCACAAAAGTGTTTTGATTAAATTTGCAACAAATTTTGTTCCTATCATTTTTTTAAAAATATAACGTTTTAAGAACTTACCATTATTCGTTGCCAAGCAACACCTTTATTTAAATTATTACCATCAAGTTGCAGATACATACTAGTATTATAATTAGTAGACAAATAATGAAATATAGGTATATATCGGTCAAAAGTGACAGATGTCACTAAAGGAAATATTGCCAAAATATATTTTAATAAAATGATATTCCAAAGACATACTGTCAACCTAATCAGCTGTTAAATAATGAAATATAATCATGCTTTTGTCAAAAGGAACTAATATGTCTCAAATTTGTAAATAAAAGTCGCGTGTTAACTACACCACCATTTTTTTTTAAATATTACTTGATTTATCGTAACTAAAATTATATAAATTTTCATATAAATTGCTTAAATTTGCCAAAAGTTATCCAAATTTTAACCAAAACTACTCAAATTGATTCAGTTCATCATAATTATTACCAAAATAACTTTTCACAAAAATTGTTCAAATTTGACAAAATTGTCTTTTAAAAAGTCATTCCAATGAACAATATCTAAACTTGACTTAAATATAACACAAAAATAAGCAAAATTATATTAATTTTGACGAAATTTGACTTATTATTATTATATAAATTTTGATAGAAATCACCACAATTTTAAACAAGTTTTACCAAATTCAAATTATATTAACGTTAGCTAAAATTGCACTAAACTAATAAAAAAAAGTTCAATTTTAAGACGAAAACCATTGCAACTTAAACCAAAATTAACTAAATAGGAATTGTCTAAATTGTAAAAATAGTTATTCCAATTTAACGAAAATCATTGTAATTTTAAGCAGTTGTATCTAAATTTAATTTAAAACTAGCTGTTTTTCGCCCGGAGTTGCAAGGACCCCAACAACTATAACCTAACCTGGTTGTTCCTTAATTAACTATTTATTTTTCTAGGATATTTCTAATTATTATATTTCTTATATTATCCTAGATAGCGCTCATAGGATGTCACCTTCATTTTGTGATTTTGACACGTAATAATTTATTAACGTTACTTTCTTTAGGATTTAGGCCAATTTTAATTTTTAGAAAAATAGCTTAAATTTAACTAAATTCATAAATTTTAGGGTTTTCAATTAAGATCCGTCATTTTAAATTACATGAAGAACGATTTTTTTTTTCTGAAAACATTATCATAATTTTATTTCAATAAAAAGTACTAACTCTACTATTAATGTGAAACACGATACATATCTGATAATGATAAATATCTGCCTCTGCTTTTCTTGCAAATGATCATTTTTTTAAAGAAATTTTTCACCACACTTTCGCAAACTTCTGGGCTTAGTTCGCGAATTACTGCTCTGAAGTTGTCTTTTAGCTGTTCAATTGTTGTTGAACAGTTAGCGTAGATCTTATCCTTCACGTAGCCCCAAAGAAAGAAGTCTTATGGACTCAAATTGCAAGATCTTGGTGGCCAAGCGAAGTCTCCATTTCGAAATAACACACGGCCTTCAAATTTTGAGCGCAATAACCAATAATTGTTTCACGACTTGTGTGGCATGTAGCGCCATTCTATTAAAAATTAAGGTCTTCCATGTCCATAGCATTAACTTAAGGCCAAAAAAAGTCGGTCAACATCGTTCGATAATGCATTCTTTTCGTTGAAACGGTGGTTCCAGCGTCATTAAAAAAAAATATGGACCAATAACGCCACCAGCCTAAAAACCGCACCAAATTGTAACTCGTTTTGGATAGAGAGGGTTTTTGAATATTTCTCAAGGGTTTTCAGAATCCCATAGTCAGTAAGGTGTAAATGAGCCTCGTCGCTCAGAATGATTTTCTTGTAAAAAATGGTCATTTGCATGCATTTTTAACACCAAATCAATGAACGTTTGGCGTTGTTGACGGTCTGCTAGCTTTAATTCTTGTATTAGATATAATTTGTAAATTTTTAGACTAAGATCTTATTGCAACATACGGTACAAACTAGTTTATGATATGCCCAATTGCTGTGAGCGCCTTGAAATGAACAAACCAGGGTTTTCTGCCACACTAGCAGCTACAGCAGCCATGTTTCTAGTTGCCCTTGATGAACTAGCACGAGTTGGAGTCGTCACGTCACAAATTTGTCTAAGATATTTGAATTTCTTGATTGTTGAGCGAGCAGGTTCCTCATAATGTCCGAAAGCAGTATGAACTTTACGAACCGTTTAAGCGAAATTTTCTCCATTTTTATAGGGAATTTTTAATACTTCGATGCGTTTTTCAAGTGTATATCGTTCCATTTTCGTTAACTGTATAGTTTTTTCTACTTAAATGTCAAACAATGACAGCTGTAAAATTGATACATGAAAATTAGTACAGCTAGACCAAGTCTAGCTGGCTGACAACTTATAGGTGCGCACAGTTAGCGTTATCTTGAAGCCAAGTACTGTACAGTCTCTGAAAAAGAATTTCTGCGCCTAACGCCCGTGACAATGCAAAATTGGATAAAAAAAATTATTTAAAATATTTTTTTACATGCCAATATATACTGGTCAAGCTGTACTAAATTTAAAATAACGGATTTTAATGGAATACCCATCATTCCACGAGGTAACATAGGGCTCTCACGAAGTAGTTTTTACTCCTTTAATGTCAAAGAATGACAGCTGCAAATTTAAAACATAATAATTAGTAGTAAATTTAAAATAACGGTTTCTGATGGAAAACCCTTTAGTTTCCCATCATTCCACGAGGTAATATAAAGCCCTCACGAAATTTCGCCACTGACTCGGCTAGCTTTTAAATTTCATTCTAAGTTTTCTTTACATCTTTCTGTTCTTCCTAGATGGTTCTCCTCCATGTCGTTTTTGGGTCTTTCTCTGCCACGGTTGATTTGCGGGTTCTCAATTCGATTGATATCTTCTTGTGTCGGCGAAGTGTATGTCCCAGCCAAAACCATGGTAACCAAAATTCTCTAAGTTTTTATAAAAATTGCTTAAAATTAAGAAAATGGTCGTAATTTTACCAAAAATTATTTAATTAAGATTATTTAAATTTTAACAAATATATAAATTTTATTTAAATCACCTAAATTTTAACGAAAATCATATAAATTTGCAGTAAATTGACTAAATTTTAACGAAATTAAAATTAATATTAACCAAAATTAAATAAAAAAAGGTTCAAATTTTATTTAAAAAATTTCAAAATTTAATCAAACTTTTAAAAAATGTTACTCAAATTTAACAAAAATTATCGTAATTTTAAGCAACCTAAATTTTGACGTAAATTGCACAAATTTAAACAAAATGCAATTTTAATTAAAATTATCCAAAGTTTAATAGAAATTGTACAAATTTGTTAAAATTAAAGTAATTTTAACCAAAAATATTTTAAATTTGAGAAAAATAGCTTAAATTTGAACAAAATTTTCACAAATTTTTAACCAAAATTATTTATATTTTGACTAAAATTGCCCCAATTATTGCATTTAATACTGTGAAAAAATGGAGCTGTGCACACTACATGGCTTTCATTTACAAATTTAAAATATATCCGATACAGTATGTCTCTGCAACTTTATTTTGTTGTGAAATGCATGTGGGCAATAACCCCGATAGTGACATCCGTTCCCAATTTTTGTAAAAAGCTTAAATATAAATTTCCAGGCCGATCACCTTAGCTGTCTGGGCCGTAGAGAGGACACAGACAAACAGAGAACATTTTATTAAAATGCTCAATTTCGTTTAAAACTGTCGTAATTTAAATCAATATGATTTATATAAAAATTCCGTATGTTTGACAAAAATTGTCAAAATGTTAACAAAAAACATTTAAATTTTGACCATAATCACCCTAATTTAAACAAAATCATGGTGTGTTTAACCAAAAATCATCAAAATCTTGCTGAAAATTGCTTAAATTTACATAAAATCATCAAAGTTTTATGCAAAATCATCTTCTAAATCGACGAAATATTTTAAATAATTTAAATCAAACTTATTTAAATTTTAAAGGAAAATCACTAATATTATTAGGTTTAATAAATAATTGTCTATTTTTTATTATCTAAGAACGTACCAACTACATACTTTATAAAATGAAACATTACCTTTAAAAGCAAGGTAGACTGGAGCATTCATTCTTAAAGACGACCATATAAGAATGTTTTCTCAAACCCTATTTTTGATCAAGTTTAAGAATAATAAGAGTATATTAGCATATTTTCAGCTTAAATAGTATAATTAATCCAAAAAAGTTATGCAGCGACCTCATTATAGGTTGCAACCACTAAGTTTAACTATCACTGCTTTAGGCTCTAGAACAGAGTACCAAGTTCTAAACTTGCTCACAATTAACACGGGAGATGGATCCAATGGTTGATATTCAGCTAGAAATAAAATTCCAATAAATACAGTAACTAACTAACTAAAAACTAACTTTTTTTATTAAAAAATAAGTAATAGTAATTAAAATCTTTACTTACTAAAATAAATGTAATTTTTTGTTATGTATAGAATAAATTTAGATTTAATTATCTGATAATCATCAAAGAAATTTCATTTATTGGGGTCCCTGTTAAAACATAAAACCATCATAAAATTTATATTAATATTAAGCACTAAATGTCCTTTAATTATCTTTACGAGATTTTTATAGCACGTCACAATTCTTACAGATTGCAATGTTTTATATAATTAATATAAATTAATGCAATCAATACTTTGCACAATTTCACAATGCTCTTAGAAATAATGTCAATGCAAGACTGTTAAGAAAAAATGAAATAAAATAAAACACGGATTTTAATTAATTACAGATTATATTTAACGTAAATATTATTTACATCCGAATTATTTCTAAATATTAATAACATCAAATGAAATTCTTCATGCCTCATTAACGCGTAATGAAATAAATTTATTTTAATGAATTTGGAGCACTGCACCAAGAAATATTTTTGGAAAATAAACCGAATCTGAATTACTATTTAGTAAGTGTCTCTGCGCAATTTGCGTGATGCACGCGTTGTCGTTTTTGAATTTGTATTTGTACAAGGAGGGTGCTAATTACCAGTTTATTATACATTTCTTTGTATTCATTCGCATTTCCTGCAGCAATTTAATTTAATGATAACCAATTAAGAGCTATCAACAACAAAACATTTCGAATAAAAAGTAAAACGTTTATTTTATTAAATTTCCTGATGATTGAGTCTTTTCCACATAGCTGTGTAGCCTTCTTGCATGTTTCTGTGTATGCCTCTTTATTTCATCCATTATAGTTAGAATTCCAAGGTCTCTAAGAATGTCACTATTTCTAACATAATATGAAGCATCAACGATGTTTTTTCGATGTCTTTTTTCTGAAAAAATTTAATGATTTTGATATTCTTGGGCTGGCACACCCTAACAGCCATATGTGCAGGAAGATCCCTAACCGGCTGGGTAGGAGGAGTGAGGCCACATAATGGTCTAAGATTAACAGACATGGAAAGCAATAAATTAAATGACTCATATGCCACCAAACCTTCACGAAGGGTAAAAGGATTGAGGAAGAAAGATGATCAACAACAAAATTATGCCCTTTGAGCTTTGACTTGAGCAATATATCAAGACATACACCCAGATGCCAAGTAATACTGGAAGGACATAAAAAAAGAACTGGTATAAACTACAAAAAATGCATTGGTTGATGGGACAGATATCTGAATTCACAACGGATGGTAAAAACCAAATAATTAAGCCTCTCTGCACATATGGATTTTTAAAATTTTTACATGAGCAAGGAAAGATGTTTCTTGTCTTTCCTCATAACTGCATTTGTTATCTTGTATCATGTATTGAAGTTTTGATTTCTTGTTGCTAGTATGACTGCTTTTCTGTATGTAAGAATTTAAATGCCATTGCCCCGAATTTCACAGTTAAAATTTTCTTTTGTTCCTTTGGTGATGCCAAACTATTTTAGTTTACAGAATTGTTGAATATTTTTCTAAAGGTATACCTAAAGGGCAGTGTAATGGGATCGCGCCCCACAGCATGCAAAACATTTATTTAAATATTTAACTGTCCAACACTGCCTCAACTTCCCAAGCCGCCTTGCCATCATGGGGTTTCATGGCTAAAAATTATCTGGTCCGGAATTAGTTGAAAAATCATGTAACTTCAGTGGTTCGAAATCCACAATAATTTGTAGGTCCACCTGTAATGTAAGTTGCCAGTATTATAGGCAGAGAAGCTGACGACGATAACGATACCTAAGGAGATATTTATTTGTTGCTATTAAACACCCGTTCCTGATTCCTGTTTGGTTTTACATACGTCAGTGTAAATATGGAGATGATCTCCTTTCTTTACTTCCGGATCTTCTATGTTATTTGTTAATGTGTAAGGTTAGAATGTGTCTTACTTCTGCCGTGTTTTTTCATAGAGTTACCTTGGGAGATAGCTTTTATAACCTCCCGACGTCTTTTTCGCTTTGCCGGAAAAACGCGTTCCATAATAGTAGTGACAGTCCACCTTCTGGACAAATTCTTTAAAAGTTTTTTAACAGTGGTGTTTCCTACATTTACTTTTACTGTTCTCCTATCTGGCATGTTTTTGATACATCCACTTGTTATAGAGTTCCTTCCAACCTCAGAAAGCAGTTTTTATTTTGCTAAAGGTGGTTTTCTGAAAAGCGTTCGTTCGCATAGTTTTTCTAACATTTTTAGAAGAAAAGACGTTAGACTGCGGCAATATGATATACACAGTTTATAATCTATACGACCTGGTTTAGATATAAAAATGACTTTTACCTTTCTTTATGCTAGAGGGATGTATATGAAGACAATACGTGCCCTGAAGATTTTCTCCAGGTAAACTATTAATACATCTAGTGAACATTTAAGAAAGGCTGAAAATATCTCGACCAACACTGGTGCTCTAAAGATTAAGACGCTTTTAATTTTTCAGGATACCCTTTTCTTTTCTATAAGATGATCAGCCGATCTCCAATTCTCCTGAGAGGGAGTGGGCCGTGTAATTTTGGACCAATATAGTTCGAAGGCTTCGGTACATTCTGGGAAATGAGGTTTAAGAAGAATTTTGGTTGCGTCTATTAGACGTGGTGTAACTACCATTCTTTCGTCCACTTTTTGTGTAGGGTTCTTAAATAATATCTTTTTTAGTCTTGCGGTTGCTAAGAAAGATATTTGAATTTTCATTTTTCTTTGCCTTATTAGTTTGGTATATTCTTGTTTATTTAAAGATCTTCCAGTCTGCCTTGATTTTAGATCGTTTTATTTTATTAAAAGATTTTGCGGTAGCCTTTTTATGGCAACCGAGATCACCGCACCACCATGGTAAGAAGTTCCAAGGGTCCTCCACCTATCTTGCAGGGCACGCATTTTTGTATGCTGTAATGGTACAGCATAGAAATTTATATTCATTAGCCTTAATGTCCTCTATAATTCCAAGTTACTAGATACTTTACAGGGGCGCAGATTCAACGACACTTTGCTTTGAAAGGCATCCCTATGAGTCAGTCTAGGGTTGCCAGTGAAGTATTCTAATTTAAACTTTATCCGTCTATGGTCTCACATAAAGATTACGATATGGTTCCGAGACGTTACGAAAGTAGAAATCTGTGGCATAAAAAAGAGTGTTATGTGTTTACCATTTATGGGCTATACATGTACACTTGCTTTAGATTTGTCAAATCTATTGTTTCTGGACTATGGCTATGGTATCCAGCATCAGGTCAAGGTGGCGGCGAAGGGTTTCAAGAGCCACCCTGCAGTAATGCAGGTTACATTGCATTATGTCCGTCTGGTTGGCCTTACAAGGCATCCAATGCGAAGGAACTACTTTCCTAGTTGGTCTAGCAGAGTAACCTAAAGTACTAACAGGATACAAAAAAGAGCAAAATATTTTAAGCTGAATACGCTGGTATATAAGAATTTTTTTAATAAAATACCCAACAATTAAAATTAGATATTTAAATTTTGGAAAAAGAAAACAATCTATAGTCCAATTTTAATGTGTAATTAGAGAAAGAAGAAAATCAAATTTTTCTAATAATAGATAAAATTACTTACCGACAACATCATTTTTTACCTCAATTTTATTTTATAAATTTAAATAAAATTTCCTCTTACAATTAACGTAATATATTTTGAGTGACAAACCATTTCAATTTATTAAATGTGTATAACATGTGCTTTAATTAAAAGCATACAAATTTATAAAAAGATTTTTATTCTGTGCTAAAAAATGTGTTAAATCTGATTTTTCTGAAATATTTTGATTTAAATATATAAAAAGTCGTGTCCTTAACTTGACTTTCCCGTAAGCGAAAAATTGAAGTAAACTATTTATATTTAACTATTTTAGGATTTTTTTTAATTACAAAATAGGCAAAACTTTTATTACCAAAACGTAAACTGTTATAGTGTACTAGCAATAAAAAGATATATTCCTACAAAAACCATAAAATAAAATCTACATATTTTTTTAATATTCACCTAACATGTGTATAAAAATTTCAATTTAATCTCTTATGCAAGCCCTTTACCGAAAATTATTAATTGTAAAATGACCCTTACTTATTTATTTTTTACATATTTAAAACAAGCATGAGAAAAAGTATAATAATGTAAATGCCAAAGGATAAAAAATTAAATGAATATTACAAAAAATAATTAATTGCTGTACTTATTTAAAAAATGTCATGAAATATATTCATTTGTAATAAAATGTATTTTTTGTTGTAGTAAATTATATAAACTACATTTTTTATGTATAATGTAAAACAAAATTATTCAAAAAAACTGTAGGTGTCGTAAAAAACATTTTTACTTTACCACATAAACTAACAATTTAATTAGTAAAATAAAAATAAATAATTCATAAACTAATTATTAAAAATATTGAAAGTGGTAAAATTAAAAAAGTTTTAATTAATGAATTTTATAATTCTATAAAATGCACAATATCACTATCTGTATGCAGAAAGGCCAATTTACTTTCATATTTTCGTTGCGTTTGTAATAACTTTTTTATTCGTCAAAATTTGAACATATTTAATTAAAAAGTAGCAAAACTGAAAAAATTATTTGTGTTGAAAATTCTTTTTGCGTTTCAATAATAAAACTGCGTTTTTCATCTTCAGTTTCCTCTTGTGCAGTTCGTCGCTCCATCGTCCAATCGCTCTCCTTCAGCTCTCCTGGCGACTTAACTCTTGATTCTTTTATCCTCCGCCATTCTTTCTAATTTTCGTGCCATTATGTTTTTTTTCCTTTTGTCCAATCATTAACAACATCTATCTTACATGTCTTTTAGGATTTAGAACTATTAATCTGGCCCTCTGACCCTAACAAGACTCCAGACCTAACTGAGTCAAGAATATATCGTCAAATTATATTAATACAGAAGATGACTTCGACTTAAACTCAGACCAATTTCCATATATCTGACAATTAGTGGTAAAATTATTATAAAAAATAAAAATCCAACATTGATCAATAAATACACAGATTGGATATACTTCAACCACCAACCGGAGAACGAGATCAACCTGGCAGTACATTTTAAAACAACAGAACAATGGGAAGAAGAATTAAGTGCTTCTACTATCTGTCTATAAAAGAAAGCTAAAAGGTCTGAACTTTTCAAAAGAAATTAGGAAACTAATATCTGAAAAACGCAAGCTCAGGAGACGATGGCATCAATGAAGAAGCCCTCATAATAAAACTTTGCTTAACAGGACTACTTAACAGTTACCCAATGAAATTTAGAATATTCATCACTCAGCAAGTTCCTCATAGAACTCACTGCAGATAGTAGCATTATATACTCACTTTGGAAAGCCACTAAATATCTCAAACGCCAAAAAACCCAAGTGCCTTCTATCAGAAGACCCGACGGGAAATGGACTCGTAGCATCTTGGAAAAGTCACGGATATTTAAAGAGCATCTTAAAACGAGATCTCAGCCAAATGCAGGGACTGACTCATTGTCATTACCATGTCTCAACGCTACTCCGATATTATTTCATTACTTACTCCTAAGGAAGTGGTGGGGAAATTAAACAATCTCAATGCGAAAAAAGCACCAGACTACGACTTTGTAACGGGTAAGATCCTAAAACAACTTTAAAAAAGCCATGGTTTAAACAAACCACTTTGATCAATGCTTTTATTCAGCTAAACTATTTCCCAGATGCATGGAAAACATCCGAAGAGATGTCATGCCAAAACCTGGAAAAAAACTAATTGAAGTAAAATCATATCGTCCCATTTCATTATTACCAATTAAATCAAAATTATTTAAGAAACTGATCCAGAAACGCCTCAAACCTATAATCGTTAAAAAAAACTGATACCATCTCATTAGTTTGGTTTTAGAAGTGCCCATTCGACAATCGACCAAATGCATCGAATTACTGATATCTTAGAAAGAACACTAGAGAACAAAGGTGTGTGCTCTGTCGTCTTACTTGATATTGCACAGGACATTGACCAAGTATGGCATGAAGTCTTACCACACAAATTCCGATTATACCTTCCTCATCATTTCTATTAACTCTTAAAATCTTACTTAAGTAGTCGGTGCTCTCGTGTCAAATATAAAGATTTGTACTCAAAATTAAAATTGATTTAGGCAGTGGTACCTCCAGGAAGTGTACAAGGGCCAGTCTTGTATCTACTTTATATTAACGATGTTGCCACAACACTATATAGCACGGCAGCCACTTTTGCTGACGATACGGCAATCTAAGCAGTAGGGGAATCGATAGAAACCTCAACCAAAAAATTGCAATCTGCTCTCAATAAAGTTGCCATGTGAACTCCCAAATGGCGTATTAAACTCAACGAATCCAAATTGACGCGTATAGACTTTGCAAAGAGGAGGATTACACTACAAAAAATCTTCATTAATGGCACACAACTGCCATACGCTAACACAGCAAAATACCTTGATATGATTCTAAACGCCAAGCTTAGAGCAAGAAAAAACGAGATGAACTTAACTTTAAGTTCAAAAAATGTACTGGTTGCTCGGTCGTAATTCTTAGCTATCAACTTACATACAAACTTACCCTATATAAGCAAATTCTACGCCCAGGATAGATGGAACCCATCTATGGGACTGTGACAGTGACTCTAATATCCAAGTGATCCAAAGATTTTAAAACAAGGTGCTAAAGTGTATCTTGAATGCGCCTTGGTATATTTGTATCAGTGACTTGCATCGCGATCTTAAGATGATTACGGACATTAATTTAGACCTGCCAGTTCCCACTAAAACCACATCAACATTGAAGCTTTTAGATTTGTAAATGTGCAAAATCTCAGCAGGCGATACATATGTACAAAACCATTTAAGTTTTTTAAATACCAGAACACTATGTTTATTATAATCCCAAGATTTTCGGATTCAAAAATCTATCGGGTTGTAATCCTTAATTATGTCTGATCTTATTACCTTTTAAAAGTTCTCGTTTTGGTTTCTACTGATAGGTGCTTGTTCTTTTACATTGTGGTAATAAGGTTATGTTTTCTGCTTCCTTTCTTATTCAATTTCTTTACTTCTTTTTCTACTTTGCAGCAACTAGACATTTCGATGCCTTGGTACTCCATTATTCTTACCTGCTCAATTATTACTTTTCCAGCTACAAAATTACATCTTATTGGATCTTTACTTAATACTATTGTTATTGTTTTTCTGCTAGATATTGTCATATTATATATTTGTGCGGTAACTTTGAATTAGAACAATAGTCTTTAAATGTCATTCTTGCTTTCTGCTATTATTTTGGCGACGTCTGCATGACAGATAATCTTTATTCTCCATTATGTATCCTCTTTTTGTTTGGACTTTCTTGATAACCTCGTTCATTACAAGAAATAAATACATAAATAATAATAACAGCAAAGGGTTCAATAAGTCTCCCTGCCTAATGCCGCTTTCATATTTTATGGGTTTTATTGTGCCTAATTATTTCTATCATAGATGAATTGCATTCTTTATTTTAACTCTATGAAACACTTACTAGTAAATAAGACATAAATTTGCTATTATTTCAATGATTTTTCTTATGGCTGTTATATGATAAATACGGCATTCCTACATGACCGGTCCATTCTAAATTCTTGCAGCTCTTCTTTTAAATGTGTTCTTTTATTTTTTTTTTTGCTATCATTCCTGTTGTTAATTTCAGTGTTATATTTAGCAAGTTTATTGCGCGGTAGTTATCTCGTTCTTTAAAATCACCTTTCATATACATCGGTATAACCATGGCTCTTCGCCATTCTTGCCGTCTTGCAATTTTTTTAGTCAAATAAATTCTAAATTTATAGAGGCCCCCCTTCCCTGTTCTCATACTCTTCTTTAATTACCACTCCTTTTTATGCCATTGTTTCTTTAGGTACCCCCTATAAATCAAAATATAGTCTTCTATTAGTGCTCGTCCTCTTCCTTTCTTCTTTGAATCTTGTAAGCGCAAATGGTAATGTCGTGGACTCTAAGCTCTTTTTCTTATTTCTTAATCTCTGCTGATTAATGACCTAATGTTCCTTGTCGCCCGTCTTAGTATTATGTTTTTTTCCAGTTCTTTAACCGTTTTCTCGCTTGGATCGTCAACATTTTATCCGACTATATCCGAGTTTCCACTAGTGCTTTGAGGCTTTGACATTTATTATTGCTTCTTCAGTGGGTGAAACGCTAACCTCATCTCCGTTCTGGAGAGCCACAGTTTTTTGTAGGTCCTTATTTCCTTACGCCCGGAGTCTTGCTTTGCACCCCTTCTCGGCCGCTTCCTAACGTGCATCCATTATCCATTGTACGCCATGCACCCAATAGTTACGCGACATAATGTCTTAGTGGACGTGAGAGTAGGATTCATTGGCAAAGCTGCATTCTATCTCTAGAACCTAAAACGTTTGAAGCGGGCGTTTCTTAGAGTTTTGTTAAGATACAAGCATAGACGACTTATTCTCTCTTCGAGAACATTTACCAATCTACAAACTACTGCGTGCAAAATTAAAGATACAAGATATAAAATAAATATTTAAATAATATATCCAAATGGCCTAGTTATCTGGGTCTCCACTCCAGAACTTCCTTATTGTATACAATTGTAATTATTGAATAATTCCATTTGAATGAGATCTTGCTTTACCGAGGCACTTTTTATATGGAATAAAAAGTGAATTAATAGGCATTTCTTTACATTCTTTGTAGCTTCTATAACGATTTCGCCTTCATCAGAAGCTTTATTTTTGTTTAAGTTCCTTTGGAGCTGTTTTCATTTTATACAGCTGGCTGTAAAAGTTTCCTACAATGCCTGTAATACTCGGTTTGTTGGATAGTATATTTAGAGTAGCGCGCAAAACATAAATGCACCGACTTTAGCGAGCCTTACCTAAACTTTTAGTTTTCAAAGCTCCATTTATTTCTTTTTAAGGAATCTTGCTGCATAGCAAGATCTATTCGAATTAGGTTGCTGCATTCTTTGCGATTTAATCTGCCTTTTCGTTTCCCTTATTCCAAACGTATACACAAATCTATGTATCTCTCATTATTTTTATTACAGTTCATGGATTTTTCTTCCTAATAATTCGTATATAGTGCTTTACACCTTTTCTGTTTAGAAATATCTTTAATTTTATGTACTTTTTGTAACGCTACCAGTATTAATAATTTCTAAGCTTGACTGTTAAAGCACTTATGTAATTGCAATAGAGCAATGTTTTTGGAATAATTGTTGATGGCGTTTGCCTTCAATGTTTTGGATGGTTCTTCTTTAAAAATCTTTTTAGCTCCATAGGGATGTACTTGTTGCTGATGGTATTTAGTACATCAATGCGGAGCTAAAGACATTTGCAAAGAATAACATCCCTAAATATTGAAGGCAAACACCATCAACGATTATTCCAAAAACTTCCATTTCTCTATTGCAATAACAAACAGCAAAAAGATTTATACTAAAATCCTTGTGAAAAATTTCAGATCACATTATACAAAGTATGCATTAAGTTGTTTAAAAAATTTAAAGTGAGAGGAAAGTACTAAGTATAACTGGGAAAACTGTGATGGTACAAACCAAGAACTAACTATATTAGGGTAAAAACTAAATGCCATCAGGGACAAGCTCTTTTCTTTGGCTCTTATCGATGGTAAATGTAATTATGTTTTGGTCGGAACAGCTTTCTTTTTGCCTCAATCCCAATCCTCGATAGTAGCTATTACCTTACCGGTTTACACTGTTAACTCTATTCTGCTTTTCTTCTTACGATTCAAAGATTGTGGCGTCACATTCTTTATTTACGAATTTAAAATTAGTGTGTTTGGAGTAAAATTATCTAGTATTTTTTTATAGGATCTAGAAATGTATAGTTTTTGGGTAAAATCGGTGAACCGAAAGTGGAAATGTACCATTTCTTACATTTTTACATATATTTCCTAGAGTATAAATACTTTAAAAAAGTTTATCACCAACCTTTATGTAAGAAATTTGTTGTTGGCTTAGAGTAAAGAGTACACACCCAATTTTTGTATAATTTAAAAATATCAATCTAGATTTTTTATAAATAAAATTAGAAATACGTTTTTATTGATTATTTTAATTTATTTGGCAAGATAAAAATAATATTTATTAACAAAGTAGCAAATATATTATTTTAATGTATTTATATGTACTTTTTTATTACATACTAACGTAATGAAATGCAGGACTACAAATAAAATAGTAGATGTAACAGCCAAGCTTAATTTATAGTTTAGTTTTATTTACTTTAATTACTAAATTAGAATACCTTTAAAACTGTTTTCCCAAAGTTAATAAACAGTAGCTGTATTTTTTTTTCGATTTTCTCCAACTGGTTTTCGACATATGAAGGTTTATATGTTTTTAATGTGATGGTGAGTAATAAGCTCTCATTAGATTAAAAACTCTACTCTTTGATTTCCTATGTATCATTTTTACCACTAAACTTAGAATGAGGCAGATTTTTATAGGGAATTTGTTATTTGTGTAGGGAAACTGAAGGTTTACACTTTTCATTTTTCAAACAGTAGTGAAATTGCTGTTTTAATTTTTGTTTAAATTGAAAATATAAAATTTATGCACTAATAAAATATTTTTTTTTGGAAAAAACGTAAAATATATATATTTTTTAATATAAAACAAGTATATTTTTTTTATAATTGAAATACTATAAAATAAAATATTTCCTAGTGTATGATAAAGTCATGTGTAGGCCACATCATTTTTTTTTTCTTTAGTACCGACCGTACCTGGTCCACTTACCAGTGATATTTTGATTTAATAACAAAAATTTAATCATATATTCATATTATTTTAATAATTTTTGCAGTTGCTCCTACATTTCGAGTCTAGTCTACTTCTTCCTCTTTTTATAGTCGTTTTGCTCTGGCTTGCTAGATATCACTACCTTGTCCACATCTTTCCTCCTTATATGTAAATATTAATATTATTTTTGATCAAATCCAACATTTGAAATTATCTTTTATGTAAATTTAAAGAAGTTTAAGCGTACTGGTGGCAGCTAAGCAATTTCAATCTGAATGTATTTATAAATTTAGTCCTTTACATTGTCTTTAATTGCCAACATTAATAAAAGGAACTCTTTTAGCAACAGATCTAAATTCAAACTATTACGCAATTTTTACACGTGTTGATGTGTTGGCACATGTTAATGTCTATTATATATCACACTATACCTGCCACGTATAAAAATTATCATTTCAAAATGCAATTATTTTCATAAATTAATTTTACATAAAATTTATATTATTACATAAATTTTTCCAGGAATTAATAAACTTTCCCTTTTTCATACATAAAAGCTAACGATTAAACTTAATTCAATTCTACGATTATACAGGGTGTCCGTTTTTCGAGCCCCACCATTGGGATCTCGGAAACCGTAAAAGTTACGAGGTCGCTTAAATTGGGGCTAAGTTGCCACATTAGAAGACCAATTTAATGATGTATTTTTTGTTCCAAAAATATGCACAGGCAACTAGATAAAGCGAAAATTTTTGACGATTTTGTTTTTGGCTTTCTTAAATGAACAAATACACAATTTTAGTTTGCATGTAAGCAAGCGCCATCCGAGCGAAAGAAAGAGGTGAAGAACCTACGAAAATGGTTAATAAAGTTAGAATAGCGATAATGGTTAACAACGTCCTGAAAGGATATGCTACATAAGGAAGAAGATATCATGTTCCATATTTGCTGTGCAACACTTTAGAAAGATTACTGGCTCTTTCTTTGCTCTTTGATCTTTCTTTTTAATGGTGGTATAGTTTCATATTATAGCTTATTTCATACTTATTTCTTCTTATATTCTGGAGCTTTTTTTCTAAAAACTAGTGTACTAGTGTACCTGTTATTAGTATTAAATTTTCTGGTTCATATTGCTTCCTTATTACTAATCATGTGATTTTTTACTTTTCTATGTTTTTACTACGATGTCGTCTTTCAATTTTGTAGCCGTTTCTTGTAGCTTCTTTGTATGTATATACTACAATGTGAGAACGATTCTGTAATTAATTTAGTATATACATATGGTAGTAGTATGAATTGTGGTTGCTCGATTTGAGTTCACAGCACAGGCCAGTTATTGCAGAGTTTAGAGATCTCACATTTGCTTACAGCTCACAAGGTGGATAATTTAAATAAAATTGCTATAATTTTTGTTGAAATATATCTGGCTTCTAAAATTTATGGTTTATGCTTATAAATCATCATCGTCATGCTGTACATGACGACAAGTCCCTTGCAGAAAAAGTAGTGCGTGTAAAACTATCTGTAGTGTACATTTATGACCAATCCAAGATACGCCTGGCCAACCATATGACAGCGGGGATCAGGCGGCACTTGGCGTGCCGTGCAAGGCTGATCGCCATGCTATTAGAACCGTGAAGGTTAGTAAAAATTCTACCATGTGATTATGTTGAAGTGCCCTAATCATCTACTTATTTTTCCTTCACGTCTATTCTTTAATCTCGTCTTGTTCAATGTCTTGTACTTCTTCTTCTTCTTCGTCTTTTTTGAAACCTGATAGTTCTTCCAAGTGGCATATCCACTTTGTTTTGGTCTTTATTGATTATATTTGTTTAGCCCATTCTTTCTATTGTTTTTTTTAAACCTGTCCATTCCATTTTTTGTTGTATTATAGTGTTCTAAGTATAGCAAGATGTGAGTTATAGATTTCCCAGTCTAATGCTCTTACCGCTAACAGTAACTTGTTTCTTTGCTTTACTTCAACAAAAGCCCAATATTTTACTTGGTAAAGTTTCAGCCTTTTAGTTATTGACTTTCCATTTAGCAGCTGCGTGGAGGGCAACATATAATTTGTTTTCAGTAGCCCTATTATTTTTCTCTCCATGTGTCGCAGTGCTGTCTCATTGACCTTTGTTAAGGCCATTCAACCCATAGATAGTCGTTGGCACTATTTCTTTTATTTTCTAGGGAACCTTGTATTTCTGGAGAAATGGTAAAATAATTCTTATCGCCTGGTATACTTCGTTGATTTTCTCCTTTGTGTAAATCCTCTTGCTTGTTAATTTGTGTCCAGATATTTTATGTTTTCGGCCCTATTAAATGTGTCACTTATAACGCATTCTTTGTCCTAAACCTTATTGTTTCTTGCTCAATGTGTTTGCTTTGGTATCGCGCTAATTACATAATTATTGTGATCTGTTTTGTGTTCTTTAAATATAAATACCACCTACAATGTCTTTGTAGCTCCAGGAAAATTTAATCTTCAGATGCTTCCAAATAGTTATGTTCACGAGCCGTATTTTCGTGATAGCTATAATTGTTTCTTTGCCCTCCCCTTTCTTTAGATCCATTGGAAAATTATTATTTTTTTATTCATTTTCTTATTACTGTCGTTGATTATGAATTCATTAGTTTCCGTTATGTGTTGCATTATAACATTTTTATATTTCTTAGATATTTTTTGTAACTTTATTCATTGAGTGGTAATTTGCATTTGATAATTTATAGCCTCCTGGAATTTACACTTATTTTATACTTTGGGTTTTCTAATTGTTTTATTTTCCTCTGTATCTATGCACTGTGAACTATTCTAGCAACACCACAGCACTGAAATATATTACACTGCTAAATAATGGGATTAACATGCACCGCACTGGAATATGTTAATTTTTGTTTAATTTCACCACTACATCCCTGCACTAGAAATTTATTTGCTTTTTACTCTTCTTTAACGGATTCTGCCTACTTTGGTAAAAATAGAAAACAAATATTTGTCAAAAGCAGATGTTGTTTGGGACACATACCGCAGAATCCGTAATTCTACAATTCTGCAATTTTTGTATAAGTTGGTTCTATTTATTGGGTTTTTATTAATTTTCTATATTTTACAAGTTATACCCAGTTGAGTCTATGTACTTTCAGTTTTTTATAAATTTGAATTTAAAATTAGCTTTTTGATTCAATTTGCTTAGAATTTAAATTGATTTTATTAAATTAAGAGCAAGTGGTATTTATTCCTATGTATCTTTAATAATTACACCTATTTTGATTTTCTGTTTTTAGTTAATTTTTTTTTAATTTCAATAAAATATTTGGACCACTTAGTTTTTCCGCCGACTATCTGAATAGTGTTGCTTCCAACCAGAGTGATTTGTCTCTCTCCTCTTTGATTTTACCTGTGATATTTGCTATACGGCACTCACGTCCTTACACTTTTTGTATTAAAATTTCACTTTATCACGATTTGTTGTACCCGAATGTCTCGATTTCACTTGCCTTAGTGCCTCTCACCATTAAAGGGATGAAAACACGTTCGCTTAGCTTGAGCACTCAAGCAGAAGTGAGTTCATCTAAATGCTTACTGGAGAAAAAATTAAATTTTAATTTTTTAAGAACGAGAGAA
>JARJDX010056485.1:0-18822 GCA_030264735.1 Gymnusa sp. GC000175 | reverse complement strand
TTAAAAATACATGGACTCAACAGTTGATTTTAATAGAAAAAATATTTTAAACTTTTGATGAAAAACTCTTAATCATATTTTTGATTATGTTCTAATCCACATTAAATATTAAATATTTGTTAAACTTTATATTGCCAAAAAAATCATCATTAATTTGCATCAATTAATCAAATATAGGTAATTGTGATATTTGGTGCTTTTCTTCATTAAGAGAAAAAATTTCCTGATGAGTAAATATATAAAAAGTTATAGTGTACTTGGACAAATTTGTGCCTCGAAATCACTCGCGCCAAACTGGCCTGCGTCAAACCGTCTTTGCGCCAAAACGTCCTGCGCCAAAACGTTCCGCGCCAAAACGTCTCTGCGCCGAACTGTCCTAGACCCGATCAGTATGACAAAAATGGGAATCTTATTATGAACAACTAACGGTCAATCGTTAGTTATTGGTATTTAGATAACCGATCTTCATCTTGAATTTACCGTAAAATTCAAATATTTGGAATACACCCCAAACGATAATTGCGACCACTCGTTAGAGATACGATGTCCCTTTCAACAAGCTAGAACTACCTTCATTTGCTTATTTTTGAAACTACACAGAGTAAGAATAATAAGATGTTATGTTTTAGAATTTAGACTTTCGCGACTGAGGTCGATGTAAGTTTTCTTACTTTCGGGATTAGGTCGCGTATGTTTATTGGTTGTTGCCAACGTTTCGCTCGCCATTGCAGGGAGCATTTTCTTTTCCGCCTTGAGAATGCTCCCTGCAATGGCGAGCGAAACGTTGGCAACAACCAAAAAACATACGCGACTTAAACCCGAAAGTAAGAAAACTTACAAGATGTTATGTGTTTTCAGTGTTGATGTACCGTGTGCAGTTTGGACACTAACCGGGGTAAATAAAAAAACTTAAAGCGTTCGAAATGTGGTGCTACCGTTGCTTGCTCTGTTGGGTAGTCAAGGTCACAAACGACACCGTAATAAAACGGATTAATATGACGAAAGAAATTTTTCGAACCATCAAGGCACGGAAGCTGAGGTATTTCGCACATGTAATGAGGCACCAAGAAACATATAACGCTTTACATTATTATTTCATCAAAAATTCCAGGAGAAACGTACCGTCGGCCGAATTGAATAAAAATATTATATGACCTTCTGCAAAGATAATTTTCATTATAAAACAGCGCTCCGGGCGTTTATTTTGCATTGTTATAACGTTAAGCATGGTTAGATATCATTTTCTTTCTGTTTTGCATTATTGCTCTGGGTTTTCACACCAGTACACCACTATTGATCAAGTGCACCGTATACCGACTAACATGCTTAAAAAAAACAAAGTTCTGTGCAGCTGTGCTTTGATGTTAGCCAACCTTTTGATAAAGTTTTGTTGTACAAACTACTAACTCAACAACCATCTACCAAAACCAAATAGCCGTTCACTAAATTCATACCTTGAATACCAATACATCATTAAAAGTATTATTTAATCTTCCGCAAAATATAGGCTGTAGTACCACATAGTTGTGTCATTGGGCCTACTTTACACCTGCTATATACTGCTGGTATTCCGAAATTTCCAGATATAAGAATATAAACTTTTGCCGATGGCACCGCAATCTTCACTACCTTAACACACGATACTCTACCATAAAGCTTCAGCATGGTATAAATAAGGCCAATGACTAGATTAAACAGTGGCGTATTTATCTAAATAAAAAAATGCAAAATTTATTAACCATAAAGAATATTTATAACCAGTGACAGCATGTTATTGTTTACGGTAATTCAGCTAAATGACTTGACACTAAATTGGGATGGAAAAAGTATATTACGACAAAATACAAACAACTAAAAAAGGTGCGGGAGTATGCTTGCAAAAAATGGATATTTCCTTAAGTACACCTCTAGGAAAATATGCAAACTAAAATCATAAACATCCAAGGAGCAAAAGAAATTCCTAATCGTGAAATTCGGGGCAATATCATTCAAATTCTTACAGACAGCAAAGCGTCATAATAGCCGTAAGCAATTATAAGATAACCTCCAAATTAGTATTAGAATGCCACAACACTTTTAAAAAGGCAACGCAGGAAAATGCCACTGTACAACGCTTAATAAAAGACCAAGAAATTTAGAAGGGAATGGTAATGCAGACAGGTTGGCATGCGATAGTTCCACCCAAGGAGTTTCCCTGAAGAAGAGCCCCATAACGCACCCCCTCTAGGAGTCATTGTTAATGGCAATTCGAAATGAAGAAGCAATTCACTAGTTTTAACAAAATAACGCTGAAAGAGTCATTGTTTTTGGCAAGCATAAAAGAAGAAGGAATAACAATATCCACCGTAACATTGTAAGTAGTTGCTCCGTTTCAATATAAAACGTGTGGTGCGTCTGACCACACATCAAAATTGATGGGGAGTTGCAGTTTATAGGGCGCGTATTAGGCGGTAGAAAGAAAAATCATAGTCATCACATCTGATATGATGTTATGGATAGAATAATGGTATTTATCGAAAAAATATCTTTCAATACTTATTCGATGAAGAATAACCCTGTAAAAATTAATTATCCAGAGTAGAGTAGATAGCAAGAAAGTTATCACGGTAACAGGCGGGAGTTTTTTTTAATTTAAGAATTGCACAGTAAAATCAAACTTAATCTAATATAATGTATCATCGTGTACTGTGACAACACAAAACGACAGCACGTAGCACCAGTAGCACATAGTCAAATTGTGGTACGCAAATCGAATGACGAGCACGTTTCGTGTACCTAAGTTTATTTTTTTACAGTTATTACACAACTTAAGTTACTGAACTTCACATTTAAATATTAGAGCTGCACAAAGAAGTTAAAACCACAAAATAAAATATTTTCAGCGTAAGAACCAAATAAAGAACGAAGCAAAAGATTGGCAACGTTGGAGAAGAACCCTGTTAAATTCGGGTTCTTTTTTAACGTTATTGTTCGTAAACTTCGCTTAGCTTCGTTTGCATTAAATTGCCTGTTATATAGCTTATTTCTTTTAACCAGCGTGATGGTAACATACAAAAATATTACCACATCAGGATTCTTTAAGCATAAAGAGAGGGAAGAAATGTAAATTTTAAAATGTATGAAACCAATAAAAGTCAAAATTATATTTAACTTAATATTATATTTAATTAAATTTGTAAAATTTAATTACTTATTAAAAAGTTAATTTTATAAAATTAAACTATGTGTTACAACTTTTATTGCCACCAATGTTTTTTAACAATCAACCGAAATTACTGTTTCGTTCAAGTCTTTAAACGAGCTCATCAGTGAAGTTGGCGTTAAATCCCTAAAGGGCATTTATGCACCGGCGTGTAGGTCCTCTAGTTCTAGTTGTAAATGTGGCTATCATTAAATAAGTCACCACATAAATTTTTTGAAATGACTTAATTAAATTTTACATTTCCTAAATTATTATTTTTCTTTATTAAGTATTTTGTATTCATTAAAATTAAAAATTAATATTTAACGTCAATATTTGCTAAAGGTTCAATTTACATCTGCAAACACTAACTAGATACTAGAATACCATTTAATCGTCTAATTTAGTCCAAATTATAATGGTAAACAATTTCAAATTTTGCCATAAATCGGTCTGTTATTGCTAAAGTAAACATTTTTTTGTTAATAATTAAAGTTCAAATCTATTTTTTCTAATTTGTTATCGTTATTACTTTTAAACAGTGTATAACAAATATTTTAAAATCTTAAATTTTGCTGGAAATAATCGCTGCATAGCGTACTAACATTAAATCCAATAATGTGTTAAACGTTATATAAAAGACGTTTGGAATGTAACGATAAAATATTATGACAGTGGAGGTCTGTGTTAGCAGCTTCACTGAATTTTCTTGTCCATTCAATTGACCCAAGCCAAAGAACTATTATTACTTGTGCAGTAAAAACTTTAGTAATTTATTTCGTAAAGGAACTAAATCATTACAAAAATGTTCATTGCTCTTTACTAATAAAAAAAGTTAAAATTTTTATGATATGCAATTTTATTTATTAATTTTTATTTGCCACAAAAGCCATTTGCAATTGATTGCTTCACATCGTAGGGTTATTGAGCCCTTGACCAAGTGGAGATTGATTGACAAATATATAGAAATTGCGGTAGCTTGGTATGCTAACAAACGCAAACTGCTGTAGATTCAGTGTCTTGTATTGACATGTGACAGAGCATGTAATATATACACGAGATAATCAAATATTCTACTAATTCAGCGTAAGATAATTAACCCCATCTGCATATCCGATTATAACATCCATTTACGGCTAATGAAATATTCAAACAAAGGATAAATGAAGAAGATTTTTGATGTTGTGACATGAGTGAAGATTTGTTAATAAATCTTTAATCCTCATCTCTTACCAAATTAATTAACATATAATTATAAAATGCAGGCACCTAGTCAGGGAGGGGCTCCAGGGGCTAAAGCAGCCCCCGGATTTCTAATAAATTTAGTTTAAATTTATCCCATAGCCACATATATGAGCCGAAGCCCCCCGAAGCCCCCCGAAAAATATTAAAAGACATACAAAATGAAATTATTTAGATATATTCGAAAATAGTTACAGAAGAAATAATTAAGAAAGTAAACAACGCAAGTTGTTTCACTTTACTTTCCGATGGAACTATGGACGTATCAGGCACAGATTAAGTTTTGGTCTGTATTAGATATATAGTAAGGGATTTATAAACCACAATAATGCGCAAAGATTTTGTAGCATTTCTCACGATTCATCAGCAGTCTTCTAAAAACCTAACCAAAGTCATTTTAAAGCGCTAGGGTAAGCTTGGTCTTGACATAACCAAGTGTGTTGGGCAAGGAAACGATGGTGCAGCGACGACGACAGGTCACATTAGTGTTGTCCAGTCTAGAATCGGGCAATAGTACCCGAATGCGAGATACTTTCATTGTGCGAGCCATCGCTTAAATCTCGCGTTATCTAACACCATATCAATTTCTATGGTTAGGATTTACCTTGGTATACTCAACGTGGTATGAATATATTTTGAAATCATCCATAAGCAAATAAAACTCTTCAAACTGCGATTTCCGTCCATGCACCAGAGAGTAGAAAAAGAAGACTTCTCCGCCTTAACAAGATTAATCAAAAGACATAACAGTGTCTTAACATTTTTCGAACTTTTTAACCCGGTTTACATTAATTTGGAAGAAATTTCTAAGACGCGAAAGATTTCTAGAATCAGGCATCAGTATCCGAATGCAAGATAAGTTCATTATGCGAGCTATCGCTTAAATCACGCGTTATACGATAACATGTCAATTTCTATGGTTCGGAATTACCTTGATACGGTCAACGAGGTAGCGAATATGTTTCGAAATTATCCATAAGCGAATAAAACTCTTCAAGATGCGATTTCCGTTCATACATCAGAGAGTGGAAAAAGAAGACTACTCCGCCGTAGCGAATTATTAATCAAGTGCACTGTATAACGACTAGCCTGCTTAAAAGAAAAAAATCTGCGCTGCTGTGCTCCTTTGATGTTATCCAAGCTTTTGATAAAGTTTTGTTCTACAAACTATTAACTCAACAACCTTCTACCAAAAACAAATAGCCATTTACTGAATTCAACCTTAAAGACCAATGATTCTACGTTCATCATAAAAAGTCATATTTAATCTTCAGCAGATGGGGTTAATAATCTTCCGAAAATATAAGCTACCACATAGTTGTGTCATTGGTCCTACTTTATACCTGCTATATACTGCTGGTATTCCGAAATGTCCAGATATAAGAATATAAACTTTTGCCGATGGCACCGAAATCTTTACTACTTTAACACACGATACTCCACCATGAAGCTACAGCATGCTATAAATAAGGTCAATGACTAGATTTATCGAAAGAATGACAGTGTCTTAACATTCGTCGAACTCTTTAACTCTGTTTGCATTAATTTGAAAGCGACTTCTAAGATGACACGGAAGATTTCTGGAATCAGGAATCAGTACCCGGATGCGAGATAAGTTCATTGTGCGAACTATCGTTTAAATTCGCGTTATGTAATACCATATCAATTTCTATGGTTCGGAATTATTTTGGTACGGTTAACGAAATAGCGAATATGTTTCGAAATCATCCATAAGCAAATAAAACTCTTTGGGATGCGATTTCCTTCCATGCGCCGGAAAGTAGAAAAAGAAGACTACTTTGCCTTTGCGAAACGAGATTTATTGAAAGACATCACCGTGTCTTAACATATATCGTACTCTTTAACTCTGTTTGCATCAGTTTGGAAGAGATTTCTAGGATGACAAGAAAGATTTCTTCAACAACCTCAGTTTTATTGGCAGCCATGGAGAATAGTAAATTTCTCGTCAGTCTTCTCGTTTGTAAGAAACTTTTCAGTCTCACTTTGTCATTATCTCCAAGAAGAACATGGGAAAGAGGTTCTTGACATCCTAAAAAATCACCGAAAAGATGCAGACAGAATCTTTAACAAAATCATCAACTCTGCATTTCGGCTTTCAGAAGAATGTTCGAAACTAAAGTAGAGTTTTCACGATTTACAACAAAGCAGACAAAGCGTGCAAGTCCACAGATTATTTAAGGTGAAAACTGATAGTTTGATTCAAAATTTAGAAGACAGATTCATTTTGAATCAATATATTCTTTTAAGTTTTCAAGTGTTTTCTTTTTATTTATGAAAAAAAAACAAGTTAAATAATTTAGCACTGTACTTTGATAACGGAATGTCACTATCTGCAGTGAAAGCCGAGTATGAACTTTGGTGTGAAAAAGCTTCCACCATTGACGGTGGTGCTGAAAGTGTTAGAGTACTACGATCCGGTCTATTTTCGTACAATTAGACACCTACTTCCTGTCTTAGCTACCTTTGTGTCAACAGACTGAGTGCACTGGCCATGATTTTCTTTCACTGCTGATGCCAACGCGGATCCAGACAAAGTTATCTGCATTATGTCTGAGAAAAATATTGGAATATTGCTTCTGTAGTTAATGCGTTCTAAAACTCGGATTTTGGTACATAAAATACTGAATTATAAATTTTGTTTGTTCTAAAGTTTCGTAATAATTCGTGTTTCATTTTTTAGGAAAACTTGAATAAAAAATTAGAATAAAACCCCTTTCCTCCATTTAATAAAATGTAAAAGACCCCCACCCCGCAAGAAAAAATTCTGACTTCGGGCCTGATAAAATTGATATACGGTGCGTGAGTTTTTACCCTAATTTTCTTTCTACAAAAAAAGACTTTGGACAAAATTAATCATTAAAATACCAGTTTTTAACCATTTAAATAACACGTACCATTGATACAATAAATTGAGTTTTAGTACCTCCACCATGTACAAAAACTCTTTCCAACTTAGGTGTTGTGCCATTTTACTATTATGTACATATATATTTTATTTTTCAATATAAAAATTAAAATAATAGCAAAAATAATATTTTACGAATCATCTTCCCAGTACCATACTTAACACAGGTTAAGAATCTCTGAAAAAAATAATTTTTGTTAAGGTGACCAGACGCCGAGCTAGTTCCGCTTTTGAAACAATTGTCCCCTTTATTCTTTGGGTTAGGAGTTAATTTTTCATTCTTCCTCAGGTACATGACGAACAAGATAAAAATAATAAAGGACTGGTCGCGGCTTAGACAAAATTTTAGAAAACAGATTTAAATTTAATTAAAATGTAATTATCAGATAACGAAAACATCCAGAATTATTGTTTTACGTAAAATAAGAAAATCATTTATTCTCTGCAGTAATTGCAGTTGATGAAGTTTTTGAAGTACGCAGTAGATACTTGTGATACCGGTAAGAATTAATTGGTAAATGTTAACGATTTAATAGCTTCAGTGTCAATACAGGCACGATTGCTAAAAAGTTTAATCTCGATGCAAATTGACTTAAGTATGCACAATATCAATAAAATACATAAAAGTGTTTCACATGTATTAGCTCTAGTAGCCTTCGTATATTTATTTTATTTTTCTAATATAAATCTTTAAACAATTCATGAAAAAATCCAATTTGTTAAGTGGTTTTACGGTTGTAATTTTGTTCTAACAACAAGAGATTTATTTGCAGTATAATTTTCTTTTACTGACCAGCATATTCTATCAGCAACGAGAGTTCTTAACATGATCAAATACCTACGATAATCATGTAAGGCTTACTGCTTTGATTTTGTTTTAAATTTTGATACAAGCAACTGAAGCATGTAAATTTATGCTGTTACATGCACATGCACAAGACAAATTATGACTAATGTGAATGAAGAATATTAACTACGATAGAGCTGAGTAAGTCAAGACATATCAAAATATTACTAGTGCTGGCTGTCTAACCCTTGTTTTATTTAGTTACAAATGAAACATTTATGAAATATATGGAATATAACGCGTGAGTAGGTTCTATTTGACTTGCCCATTTACTGTGTCGGTTAGTATCAATCATCAATCAACTCTAGACAAGAGTTTTCTTTTTGCTTATTCACATTACACATTCATATTACCTTGGTACTGGATTAATTTAATTACTAAGGGAGTTAAGCTTACGTCTTATTCCAACAAATAAGAAGTAAATTCAGCTAAAGCAAAATATTACTGACACAGCAAAGCAAGTAGTGAATGAGATAGAAAGTCACTCCATTAGTTAAAAATTTACACTACTAAATAATTTTATTAAAAAAAACACCACCAGAAAGGACTCAGCTCTTACTTCCTTATCTCAAATAATAAAATTAGATGTATTAACTAGTCCACTTTTAATCATTATTCTAACCTATTACCGAATAGTTAAAAAAAATTAAAAAATAATTTTTTTTTTAAATTGGCAACCCTAATTTTTTCTTAAAAAGTTGGCAACCTCAAATTATGTATTTAGAAAAAAAGTTGTTATCTCTACCTTATGCTGTACAGTCCCGTTTTAATTTTCGGTGGAAGTACACACCGCGCTGTCTTATAGAAAAGTAGTGTCCAGTTCATTTTGTCCTTCTATCCTTGTCAGACACCGGCGCATTTTACACGCCAATTTAAAATGGGTACGTTGTACATTCATTTTTATTAATAGATACCAGGACGTGAGAGTTTATTTTTTCTGCGCTAAAATTTCAACTCTGTCTATGGGTTGCTGGGTGGATTCAGTAGCCCAAGGACCTGTTGCCGATCTAAAGCCCAAATAAAGGAATAAGGTTTTCAGGTCAGGCTAGCAATCTCCCTAGGATAGAAAACATTGACGACACGTTGACGACACAGGCAAAGAAATGATAAGAGAATGGAAAAAAAAGAATATACAAAGGTTTACGAACTGGAATATAGGATTACTAAATAAAAGAGACTAAGAAGTAAGAAGATAACCAGCGAGCATAAAATAGACATATGTGCTTTGCCAGAAACCAGGAAGAAGAGTGAAGGCAAATTATATTGGGAGGATTCGTATTGTTTTCCTGTAAGGTGGCGAGAGACCAGGGCAAAAGAAGGAGTAGCCCCGATGATTAAAAAGAAATACACAAACAAAATAGTAAAATGTCAGTACATATTGAATATAACACAAATTTTGACCACAAAATACCATAAAAAGTGACCACAACCTGGTAATTTCTAAAATAAGAAGTAAATTTTTATTTAATTTTTGCACCAAGAAATTTTTTACAGAAACAGGAAACACTAAAAAATACTTATGTAGTGATTAAATTGAATGGTAAAAGTAAAACTATCAACAATATAAGGTACTCTGCATTTACTGTTTTAGCATAGAAATCCGCAAAATAATCTTAAAATTGGTTGTAGATGAATTACCGCCTGCCGATAATATACCCCCTGGTAATTACTTTCCACCCAACTACCCTCGCCAATACTTCGGAGCAATTATCCCCAACAACTGGCTGTCACAGACTTTTAAACCCCATAAAAATAAGCCTTAGTTCTAAATAAGATGCTGAAAAAAACATAGCAAAGCGCCCCAGCATTACAGTTCGGTATGGAACCGCAGATCTTAATTTATAAAAATAACGCATTTCTGCATGCTTAAAATTTTTGGATTACCATTGTAAAAATGTTACGCAAAATGGGTACCGAATTAGAAATAACGGAATACTTTGGACACGTAATGCGAAAACTTGGTGTTCGCTTAAAAAAGAATTGCAGTGCCAAAGAATCTAAAAGTCTGGAACACTTGCATTACATGCAACCGTTTTAATGATAAAAAGTGCAGTGATAGCCAGCTTTCGGTGGGAGACTGCACTATAAGAAAAAAAGGATTTACTGACTCGATAGTCATTTTAAATTGTGCTGAGCACTATTGGTATTAAGTGAAGAAAATTGTTTAAAATAAAACTTTAAAATGGGACTTAGACCAAGAAATAAAATGCCAAATCGAAACAGCAAGAGCGTCATTTACTAAACATAGAAACATACTAATAAATAAAAATATCAATATTAAAAAGCGCTTAAGATACCTAAAATATAACGTGATGTCTGTTCTCTTATATGGGACAGAAACATGGACGCTGAAAACAAGGTCGATGAACAAATTGAAGGCATTCGAAATGTGGTGCTACCGGAGAATTTTGAAAATAGCATGGACCACACACCATTAACACTGAAGTACTAAGACGTATTGGAAAAGAACGAGAACTTTTAACAATTATTAAACGACGAAAAGCAGCGTACTTCGGGCACATAATGTGTCCCTACTACAGCTTATCATAAAAGGCAAAATAGAAGAAAAATAAAGTATCGGAAGAAAGCAGATGTCATGGCTAAAAAATATTTGACAATAGACAGGGCTGAGAACAATCGAAAATCTAATACATACTGCAAAAAACCGAGAAGAATACAAGTTAATTGTAGATCAGATGATTATATCATATAACCGTTTACATTCATTTAGTAAATAGACAGGATAAGAAGAAAACTTTAAAAACAAAGTGGATGTTTATTAGAAAAATCAACAAACCATGGAGCCCTTGAGGCAAATGATAAATATTTTGTAAATATACTTGCCTTGGATCTACGATTAACGCACAATGAAAAGGAAAATTAGAAATAGAATTGAGTAAACAAGAAGTCCATTCAATGATTTCCCTGCCTGTTATAACCAGATTGATTAAGTGCTAAAGTTTCTTAGTTTTTCTTTTAATAATGGAAACATGGACAGTAACAAAAGTAATCACAAGGAAAGTGATACCTTTCACAATGTAAGTATATCGTAGTTTATAGCTAATATGCATAAACCAACGAAAATTGTTGCGAAGAATGGTGAAGCAGAAGATTTAAATCTTTTTGGCACAAAATAAGTCCTAAAATTTATATTTTACTGCAGCTTACAGTCCATCAAAAGATAGATTTATTAGCAAACTGACAATTTAAGAAAAATAAATATATTTTTCTAGATAGTCATTTTTTTAATTTATGGTATCACTAGTAATGCAAAGATATTTTCTACTACTAGTGCTACTTGTAACACAGCGTAGCGAAGAGCTCTGCTTAATGACTAAACTTTTTTATATCAAAAATTACAAAAAATGTAGTTGTTTGAGATTATATTTACTATTGGGTAGTAGTTTGAAATATTTTTTCCACTTCAGTTTAAACTTCCCTGTTTAGTGTAACCTAAGATATACATTGAAAAAATATTGCTTATTGAAGTTTTTAAGTAAGCGTTAGTCTAATTAATGCTGTTAAATTGTATTGAAACCAAACGAATGACTACGTTATATTAGACAATATTTTAAAAAATAATTACTTAAATACATTATTTACACTCTCACTTAATTTTTACTAACTTTCAAAACACAAAGTGCTTTATTTGGCAAAACTTCTAAGAAAATGTGAACTCTGATTTTTTATTATCACTTGAATTGGATCGACGAATTTACTTAATTACATAATAACTTATTTATTTGCTTTTAAAGCTCCTTTGTACCTTAAGCCCAATAGTTAATTGACGTTTGACCTTATGACCTTATAATGTTGTCTGACGACATAAATTGCATTTAAAAACGGTAAGTAGATAAATTTTATTTATTACCATCATCCCATTACAGAAAAAAAATTAACACTTTATTTAATGTATGTTCTAAGTTTTTAAATTTTTCGATTACAGATATTATAAAAAAAATAATCAAAAAATTATATATAAAGCAGCTACCAATGACGTTAAGTAAGTTTTATAAAAAAAAAACATCATAACCTAACCCAAATCACCCTAAACTTAGTAAAAAATTGTTTAATTTGTGGAAAACTATACAGGGTGGTCCAAATTGAGAAGCCTATTATTTTTTACAAGAAATTTTCTTGATTCAATAAAGGAAACTTAAAACTGCTGTCAAAATAAAATTGAAGATGTCGGTTGCCGAGATATTAATAGCAACTTTTTTATTTAAAATGGACGCCATATTTGATTTTTACATGAATTTATAGACTTATTTTTTTCTTTTGAACAATGTTCTTTCTCTTTTGAACAATGTATATTAAAAGAATTAATAATTGTTTTAATTTTAAATCAAGTAGGCATGAAAATAAATGCAGGTCTAATTTATTTATAAAACAAAACACAAGAATTTTATGTCACTGGATACTAAAATAACAATAAACTATTATAAATGCACGAAATGCTGACCATTCTTTAGTAGCTAAACACAATCGACATCGTTTTGCTACACTGCTAGTTACTTGTCGCAATATTTTGCGATTTTCGTTGTTAAATGCATCCGTAACAGCTTTACGAAGTTCTTATTATTATAATTGAAATGACTTCCATACACTTTATCTTATAAAGTTCCCCGGAAATAAAAATCAAGAAACGCTAAGTTTGCTGATTTGGGTGGTCACTGAACATGTGTATTTGTCGCTATAACTTTATTATTAAAAGTAGAATCGGTTTTTAATAACCGGTTTAAAAAATTGAAAACCGGTTTTTAAAATTTAAAATATTAATATGTCAAAATTAAATTAAAATCCAAACATTTAGATAATAGCCTAAAAACATACTGGAGTTAAACAAAATCTAAGGCGAATACTTGTTTATATAAGACGCAAACTGACAAAAATTCAATGCGGTAGTACGCAGACGTTTACGTGCACCTCCTCCCAGACCAATTTATGCAGTGTACACAGCGGTATAGTGTTGCTTATTATTATTATCTTTGGTTAGCAAAAACAAAGGCAGAGTAAGCAAATATAAAAAAATAAATTCTAATTAATGTTATGGATTAAAATATTCTATTTTATGTTAGAGTGAAAATAAATGGTAACTTGGAGGTTTGTACACTTTTTATAGTTGCATAAATATTAAATAAACCAAAAAAATGTCAAAAAACGTATTAATTTTTTGTTTTGCTATTTTAGATTATTTTTTTTTGCAAAAATTCGAAAATCGAATTTACCCAATTTTCTGGAATTAGTAAAATTCGAAAACCGGTTTTTTCACAAATCGGTTTTTGTATAAGCCCTAATTAAAACTGTTATTTCAATATTTTAATGTACGGTTGTTTTTTTCTTAAAGGTTATTTAAGCAGTAAGCTAGAAGTTTTTATAACATTTTATGTATGTACAAAAGTTGGTAAGGTATGTTTAAGCAGTAAGCCAGGAGTTTTTGTAGCACTTTATGTATGTACAAAACATATCATATTATTTATTTATTGGAAAATTTGCCATTTAAAATTAATTAATCGTGTAATAATAAATTTTGTTTTATTGCTATTTGTGTCTACTTGATTTAAAATTAAAACAATAAATATTTCTCAATTTTCTGGCATCGTTGAAAAGAGAAAAAAGTCTATTTAATCATGTAAAAATCAAATTTGGCGTCCAGTTAAAATAAGAAAGTTTCTGTTAATTTCTTGCCATAAAATCGCCATCTTGAATTTTTATTTGACCGTAGTTTTAAGTTTCGTTCATTGAATGAAGTAAATTTCATATGAAACTTTTTTATATCTTTTATTAAAGATAAATTTGACTTTTTAGAAAAGCGCGATTTTCAGTTATTTTTAAATAATTTCAAACTATTTGAAATTTTAAAAATTTCTTAGTAGAATCTAAGTCAGCGCAGAAATCTACACAACTAAGTCTCTATCATTAATAATAAGAAAGATGCCTATGGTAGGCTACTCAATTTGGACCACCCTGTATACAGAACTTACTTATTATATTTTATGTCATAAAATTATTTCTAATAACAAGCAAATGAAAAAAGGTTTTGCATGGAATATGTGAAAGCAAACAGTAACAAATGAAAGGTGGTAATTATAAAAATGACCATACTGCCACAGAGAAAACTTATAGTGCAAAATTTGAAAAAAAAATCATTTAAAATTTGATCTCTCTTTAAGAACACGCATTATTATATCCACCTGTGTAATTAAATTATCGCTAAAAAGTTGTTAATGAAAATGTAATAATGATATTCCCGGCGCATTCACCATAAATTAACCACACTTTACAGTACAACTCCTTTATTTTATAGTTCTTTATTTATACGTTTTGGCCAAAGCAGCAATCCAATAATTAACTGCGGCGTTTAACCTAAACAAGTAAAATATCTCGAAAAATAGACATCCAATGACAAAATGTTTTTGACAAAAGTTTGAGGGTTTGTAGGGGGCATTTAATTCTGTCAAAATGTTTTGCCCCACACCCTCGGTGTGGCGGGTAAGAAGAGCAACCCAAAAATAATCAATAAGAGCCTAATTTTTTTATTGGAATATTTGATTCTGTCAAAATGTTTTGCTCCACACCCCCGGTGGAGCGGGTAAGGGGGCCAACTCTCAAATCCTAAATAAAAACCCAAATGTTTTATTACAGATTCGAATTTTACATTAAAACATACATAGTTTTCAGTTAAAACTCCTTTTTTAAATCTTGTTATTTGGTCCAGTAATCGCAGGAAGAAATTATCGCAAAATTTGTTTATTCTGCAATTACTGCGTCACCTACGATGATTACCAAAAATTGTTACAAGTAAAATTTATATTTTCTTTCGCACAATCTCGTTTTTTAATAAAAAGTGGGGGCAGCCCCTTGAAAATTTAAAGTTGCTTCTTGCCCCACACCAAGAGGGGAAAACTTTTTATTTTTAAACGGAATCCTCTACTTTTTATTGCTATTTTGGATTATAAGGTAAAAAATACAGTTTTTCAATAATTATTTTTCTAAAAAAAGAGTTTTGAGTAAAATCTAAATCTGCAATCAATTATTTATTTTTCATTAAACATTTCAGAGTTTCTTTCCCGTCCCCATCGGAGGGTGGAGCAAAACGGGTGCGGCCCAAAATCCCGAATCCCAAAATCCCGAATCCCAAAATCTCGAATACTAAAATCCCGCACGCCCAAAATCCCGAACTAGCTGGATACTTAAATATAATTTAGTGACACTTATGCTTTTTCTCACTGTTTAACTCTTATTTCTGCTTATAATGTTTGTATGTTTGTATGTTTTTTCCATAGTTTTTGAAATATTTGCAAAAAAAAAAAAACTTTACCAATAAACTACCACTCCGGTTTGTAAATTTCCGCCAAAATTAACTGGGCTGTTCCAATTGTTGTTAAAAGTTTAAATATGAATTTTTGTGGTGATATCTTTAATAGCTTTTGGTAAACCTTGCCCACAAAATATTTTTCAAGTTTAGATTTAACACCACACCCTGTATACATTAAAGGGCTTATCTTATAACCATTTGCAATATCATTTATCGTGAGTTTTCTTTTGCTGAATGAAAAAAATTGTAGTAAAACAACAGCGTAAAATGAAATTTTATTTATTTGATTTTTAAAAGATGCGCAATGAATACAAAAAGAGTAGGACTCTTTTACCATAGAAAGTTTTTTTTCGTAGCTTTAGGTATAACATTTATAATAAGCACATGGGTTTATTCTGTGAATAAGATATATTGCATTTTTTATTATTTTTTTTGCACGAAAAATGGTTTCTTAGGTAGTTTTAATTTTAATGTTACCAATATGCTTATTGTCATATTTTCAATAAATTATGTTACATTTTTAGTGCTTTCTACACAGAAAATATTTTTTAAATACTTATACCTTTAATGTTTTTAAAAAAATTATAGGGGACATGGAAAGAGCTTTCACGTAAAATATACAATAAATGCATTCGGGTGTCTCCTAGGCAACGTTGCCTAGTACCGGCTAATCTACTACAAGAGCGTTGCAATATTCAAAATTCATAATACTCTTTATATGAAATTTTATTAAAAAATTTATAGGCATATATTTTAGTTAAGTTGCGTTATTTTTATTACCCTTTTCGATGCTAAAAAATGTTGATAAGACACTTGTAGCCTTTAAAAAAACTCCATTAAAACATGATGCAAATCAGTATATTGAATTTTTAGGTGCTTAACATATTTTAGACCTCTTAACTTCTTAAACATAGTATGCACAAATGTTAGGTAAGTGGATTGTGTTTTTACTACTTCCTTGGTCATCTAAAATTGTTCTAAGATAACTTAAACATATGGTGAAGTTTTTTTTGCAATTTTACTTCATTTTTTCCATTTTGTTTTTTAAAAGTGTTAAAACGCCATGCCATGTTAGTTGATTTAAAAAAAACTTTTCTTTATAAAAATATTAATTTAAGCCATGGCAGATCTTTAATATATCTTTTGGGCGTATGGTTTTTAGATAAAAAATATATTTTTAAGCCTAATATATAATACGCTTAATTAATAATTATGTAGCAATTTCACTTAATTTTTTCCAATTGCTTTTCTAAAAGTGTCAAAACTTTCTTTATGAATATCTTATTTTGAGCTACAACACGCACTAAAATATATGATTTGATCATTTAGTTTTTAAGATATAAAAATATAGTTAATAATGGAAAAAATAAGATATTGGTAATATAGTTACTTAGTAATTATGTTGCAATTTTACCTTATTTTCTCCCATTTATTTTCTAAAAAGTGTCAAAACACCAATTACCTCAGTTTCCAAACACCTCATTTTGATCATAGTAATTAACTTTTAAATATTTTATATTAAAAAAAGTACTAAGCACAATATAGTACCATATGGATTTCTCAAAAATATTTTATAAAATACTAATACATAAAAAATAATAAGCTGCAAATTTATAACTTCTTTTCGTATATCATCTCTAAATCACTAGCTGGTAACATGTTAATGTTTAAATTTTTTTCCTAAAAAAATATTTTAAAGTCAGCGATAAGTATTTTTATAAAACTTAAAAAATCATTTCATACAAAAAAATATGGGAAAACAAGTTGAATTATATTTCCTGTATGTCACAGACATTTTCCTGTTTCCTTCACAAGAATTTTAGTTCGCGACAAATCTATTTTTATTTTTTAAATTAAAACTGCGAATGTTATCTTTAAATTATTTATGAAAAATTAACAAAGATTAAGAAAAATTAATATATTTTTAATTTTCAAAAAGTGCTTAAAATTTTTTCTTAAATTTTTTATTTTAAAATTTATACATTTTAGTATTAAAATGCAACTTGCTTAATATTTTTTTAAATAATGTACTTAATAAAATGATTGCGTTATTTTTAACACTTTATAAGTTTAAAATTTTAGCAAAATTTTAAAATTTTAAAATTGCACCTTTACATTGATTTAATTCTTTTAATTAACAAATTTCCAACATTTTCAAGACGTACATTCTGTAATCAATAAAATAAAATCTACTAGGAGTGCTCGTAACGTAGTTGGCTATGCGTTGACTGCCGGAATGAACAATAAGAGATGCTGTGAATCGGAAATATCCCGCCACGCTACACCTAGGTTAGTAAAACAGCCAAGTCACAATTAACGCCAATATGGAATCACAAAAGCATCACCCTCAATACTATCAAATCTAGATCACACACTATTATTTTCTGTTTTTAGCTATGCTATAGAAACTACTACGATTAGCAGAGAGAAGAATGTGATATACGGTGCTGAGGAAATATGCATTGATTTCTAATGAAATCAAGCCGAAGCAACCATTATGTAGTACTATATGAACCAATATATTAGTTTTTTCGTCACATCATAGAAACAACAATATGAAAAATCTTATTGTACAAGGCAAAACAAATTGAAAACGAAGGAAAGAACCAAGTCCGCCAAATCTGGTCTTTTGAAGAGCCAGCATGAAAAAACACCTAGTCTTCTGCTACCACTAAAGTACAGACTTATTTACGGACTCGGTCCTCGGCGAAGCATATCCGCTAAAAAATTAGCCCCTTACATGGGCGGAAATTAATTTTGGGCAAATATACTTAAATCAAATACATTGTATATAAACATAATTTTTAATTATTAAATTGGGCGCATATTTATTTCTTTTTCTGAATTTGTAAAAGCTCTGAAAATTTTATACAATAATTGTAGGTAGTCAAGGCAAAAAAAAGTACAGTCAAACTTCCCCAAGTCGAATCGTCATAGTTCACCAAAAAATTTCGAGATAAAGAAAATACGACTTACAGAAACAACAACTAAATGCAATCATGATTCAAAAATTTGCGAAAAAATCAAGATATGGAAAAATTTTACTTATAGAAATTCGAGTTATGGAAGTTCGACTGTATGTAAGAAAAAGTAAAGCAGCAGCATTCGTCTACATTAATGTCGACACATATTAAAAAAACGACGTTGGCGTTTTCTTAAAAAATAGAAATACATATTTGGTATGCTAGCGCAGGGGTCGGCAGACTTTTAAGTTAAAAGAGGCAAGTTGTTAAGGAAACAGAATTACAAAGGTATCAGGGAGCCACATACACACGAACACACACACACACACACACACACACACAGGT
>JARJDX010056459.1:0-59353 GCA_030264735.1 Gymnusa sp. GC000175 | reverse complement strand
TATTTATTAAACAGGTAAGCAAGCAACATAAATCGGGCCAATTATAATTTTAGGCTTATGCGCTCGGGCACCGTCTTTTTACGGCATATTTCAGTTTCAGAGGCATCAGCTTCTGGCAAAATGCTGTCAGCTCGTTTAAATATCAAAGGGCACCCGTCATCATATCATATACAGAAATATTCCTGTCTATACACTCGCTTTTTTGCAGCATCACTTCCAAAAACATATCCTTCGGCTTGGCAAAAATTAATTCAATAACAACAGAAATAAGGGATAATAATCCCCTTGAAACATTAATTTTCTTTATCTTTGCATAATTATTGCCTTCCCTTGTTTATTTATAATATACAATATTTATAATGTTTTCAATTTTATACACAAAGTGCTCAAGTTAGTAAGTGAATAATGTGTATCGATCGAACGGGCGGATAAACAAAGAAGTATTTATAAGAAGATCCAATAAAGCCAAACAGCCGTTCAAAGTTGAATCGAGTTTATATACCTGCCATTTTAACTTTACGCATTAAGGGCTTTCTTATAATTAAAGGTTAAAGCCAATTTCCATGCCAATAAAAAAGAACACTTCTTATTCTTCAACCCTTTATCACTATTGAAATGGTGAAAAATAAAAATAATTTTATTATACATAACGATTGCACGAAAGCCAAGCCGCATTCACTGTTAATTCCTTCCAAGCAAAAAATGAAGCGATTCTTTGGCTAGAGGTGACATTTCAATGTTGGAATTCGAATGGATGACTTCTAATGAAGATTAGTGCGTTAGTTTTGGTAGCTAGGAATGCGTGCGTCTAGCTGCAAAACGCATGTTATGTGTGTAGGGTATGTGGTGCAACGACCGGAAGTGAAACATTATTATCATAAAATAGCGCTCTAGCCTTTGAGTTATTCCATTTAATCTAGAACTATGCGTGTCCTATCTACAATTTTAGTCTTTCTCCATCAAGCCTAAGCGACGTTCAAATACTTCACATACGAGCATTTAGCGAAAAATAATTTCATTATTTATCTTTATGCTGGAGTATATTATTTTCAGGTCAGCCTTTTGTGTATGCTTGTTGATGCGTGCATTATAATCAAAAAAAAATCCCCCTGGGCAGACCAACCCTGTCCTTGCCAAGCCGCTCCCCAAAATTAAATTTTTTATTAACTAATTTAAAAACAAAATCTCGCGCTTGTAACTATTTAAATTAAGAAATAATAACAACTAATTGCACACCAGAATCCATTATTAATTTAACAGAATGTATGAATATACAGAGTGTTTCTAAACATAGTGTCACACATTCCTCAGCCGATTCCAGTCACAAAAGCAAAATAAAAACATTTTGTATGTAACCAAAGCAAATAATGTAATAAATTTAATTAAAATAAATAATAAAAATTAAAATTAAAATTATCTTTAAAGTAAAGGTGCCAAGATATTATTTGATAATAATAATAATATTAATAATGATAATAATTACTATTCTATTAAAGTGAGTGCAAGGGCCAGAATGATCAAATGCTAACTTCACCTCTACGTGATGCGTTCACAATAATGTGATTCTACCTATCGGGAATGGGCGATCTTTGTAAGTACCGTGACGCTAACATCAGGATCACGAAAAAATAAGTGGGAGATAACTTTATGATGGCCGCTAAACCAAGTGAATAGGCCTGCCATCCAAGGACCACTTATGCCACAGAACCGCGCAGAGGATGGTAAAAAACGATCAGACTGTAAACCTGCATCGGCTAAATTTTTAGATAGATAAATGGAGCGTTTGACTTACATTACAGGTGGATCTACAGCTTAGCGTGGATTCTGAACCACTGGAGTAACATGGTTTTTCATCTAATTTCGGACAAGAGAAGATTTTTAGCCATGAAACCTTACGCTGGCAAAACGGGTGGGTGAGTTGGGGCAGTCTTAGACATTTTAAATATTTAAATACATATTTTTGCATGCTGTGGGGCGCGAACCCACGATCTTGCACTCAACAACCGGATGCCTAGACACTGTCCTGACTGATATTTACCAACACATTATTCCGCCCAAAAACAAATGCAAAGAAACGTGGCGAAACCCAAGATTCAAGCTACATAATAGTTTGAAACAAAAATCAAAAATAACGCAGGTCAGGGTTGCTGTGAAATTTTGGATGAAGTTTTAATTAATTATCTCAAAGATGGATATGAAATTAAGGCCTAAAACCTATAAGGCAAAAAGAGGAGAGCTGCGTATTAGACTTAACATAAACGTCTGCCTTGGCCCAGTTTTAGTAAATCTGAAGCTTTGTCAGATGTGATTATCCAAAAGCTATTTAAACGGAATTTCAAGCCCATTAAACCACTATTCAGTTCCCGAATGGGACGGTAAAGAAAAAAATCTTTCACGACACAAACGATAGATGTAACGAGATATCAAAGCAATTGGTAAAAGAAAAATATCGCCCAGATCTAAAGCTTTGTGGATGTGCAGGACTATCGCAACTTCTTTCAACACATTTAACCAATCTTTTGGCCCAAGATGAAGAAACTCGTGTCCGATACAAAATAACGACGGCAACCTAATAATAGACTGTTTAGGAGAGAAGACAATCCTTACTAAATAATTAATGTCAAAGCCAAAAATTAAAAATAATATATTGCTACCTGTAAAGAGTTGTTGCGTAAATTATATCCCTATGGAATTTAAATTTTCGTTGACAAAAGATAACGTTCTTAAATAAAGATGTGGCTACTAACACATATACTACATTCGAATTATTGGCTATTTGCACATACATGTTGTTTATTTTCAAAATCTGTCCGCCTCTTAACACTAGCTTAACCATACAACTGCATCTCAACTTCACATATGTGCAAATAATCACTTTTGTTAACGGTGGTTTAAAAAAATAAATATTTTAAAGATAATTCCGAATTATTTTGACTAGGAATCGGTTGGTAAATTTTTCCTCTGTTGAAAAATTAACTTTACTGTAAAGGTGTTTTAATTAAATTTCGGTATAAAACTGTTATAGAATAATATTCATTTTGACAAGCGATATTTTTCAGTGGGTAATTTAATTAATTAAATGTTTGAAACGAGCGTACCTTTGTTCCAGCAGGAATATTAAAAATAAAATAAACATATAATTGTGTAATAAAGAGAGTAAATAAAACGTAAATGTCGATTAACAATGAAGTCTGAAGAAAAGAGCCCAAGCGCTCGCAAAGTATGAAACAAAACAAAAAAACTGAAACAATGCGCGTGGGTCTACATATATTACATTGCACACATATTTGAGGTGAAATATTTGATTTTAATTACCCTGGAATAATATATTTACTAATTGTGCTATATTTATTATTAAAATCTAAATTATTATGCAATATAAAAGCGGGTACATATAATGTAATATATGTATATGAACGCATTATGTGTAATTTATGGAAAATATGAAAACAGCCATAATATAAGGGTACAGTGCATGCATGTTTATTTATTTATAGTTCTAATAAAAAAATGTGCATAATTTCAATAACAGTGGCGCATTTTCAATTCTTTTTAATAATGAAGATGGTTTGTTTAAAGTAAATACAGCGCAGCTCCGAAATGAACATCTGCATGGTAAAGTAGTCTTTATACTCTGCAAACAATTATCGTAGTTAATGTACGCAATAGAACAATAATCGCAAATGGTTTCCGTGACTCGAGCGCGCATGTTAATGAATATTATAAAATCTGTTCCAAGGAATTGCCCGCTCGATTAAAAATGTTTAATATAAATAGTTAGCATGCATTTAATGCATTTTATTATTTCAGTTGTTTCTTGCTGATAAAACATTTAATAAAATTGAGGTGAAATTGGAAAATTAAAAGAGAGCGCTCTTTCAGTGCTCCACTAATGTACATACATTTAAAATTTTACGGAAACTAATTATTGAACGAACATTGAAATAATATTTTAATAACACCAACAAAAGGATATTTTTAAAGAAATAATTAAATGTAAATAGCCTCACAAAATAAAAACATGTTCACGTATATACAAAATACGCTTTTAAACGTAATAGAATTTCAATTTAATGGTTTTGTTTTGAACACAGGGTACACTTTGAAGAATTTTCCATTAATTTGTGTTTTAATCATGGAACAGCATTTCAACGCAAAATATTTTCAAGCAAACTTACCACAATCTACTTAAAACTAGTCATCATCTGCTACATCCATGACATTACACAACCCATTCCGAGTTTCATTCTTAATTAGCCGAAAACAACCAGACGCTACAACTAAACATAAGCCACACGTTCCATGTTTTATTAAACAACAACAAAAAATGTACTTATTATGTCAAATTATATCTCGTGAATAAAAAGGCCGTCAACCCACCTACCCGGCACCTGCACCATTGTTCAAACCACCTTTACTTAACAACGTTGCCTCTCGTCAAAGATAATGTAAATTTTATACTGATGCAATTTACGCACAACTTTCTCCAGATAGCATTAGGTGCAAATTCAATGGACCTTTTCTGAAAGTCACGTGATGGTCAGAGAAAAAAGAAAACTAGATTTGCAACAATTTGCGGCACACACATGCACGCCAATGCTATTAATTTTAACTTTTATTTCAATTATTCACCAGCTTCTGACGTATTTAATTCAATTTAATTTATAAAACATTACTTCTAAGCTCCTTCACTGTCATTACCGATAATCTGACATACACTTTAAAATTAGATCGGAAAACATGCACTTTTTTATTGATTTTTTTTTGTATTTTAAATTTTTAAGATTTTTACTTAATATTTTATTCTGACTAAAGAATAATATGTTAAAGTATTATTAATATTAGTTTTAAAAAGCAAAGTAAGTGCTGGTTAAATTAAGTAACTTATTAAATGCCTAATATTGACAAAGAAGTTGGAACAAACCAATATGGAAAAAATGAGGACAGATACAGAAAAATAATGAGCAATAAAATAGAAGCAATACAAGAGAAACATGGGAAAGGAGCAGAAGAGTTGAGAAAATAGCGAGAAGTAAAACAAGTACCCGACGCTCTAAGGAATAAGGGATAGTAGAAAAAAAGAATATTTTAACTTTGAACTAGATTATTTTTTTACCAATAAAAACCGGGTTCCAGAGTAATGATAAACATGCGTTCATTTTACGATTTTTCTTGTGTTTATCTTTAAAACGATTTAATTAATTTTAAGTTCCTTTACAGGACGTTGTGTCAAATGTGTGTCACTAATTATGGGATTTCAGAATTTTTAACTTGGGACTGATTAACTAGGATCAATAATTAACAACGGAATAAAATTCACTGCACATATTTAATTGAAATTTTCGCATTAAAACCTTTTATAGATTTTTTACTCTCAACTAAGTGAAAAATTAAAAAGTACTAAAAATATATATTTTAAACCTTTTACTTTTTATTTGAATATTTTGATTGTATTTTTTTGTACAATTCCTGTTGGAATGTAAACGAGAAATTATAATATCGTTGATATAAAATGCCGACAAACATTTGAAAAGTTTCTGAAAAGGTTAATTGTAGATAAAATGTGTAATATGTCGTTTATAGTATGGGGTTGGTAAAGGGTGGTGTTTGAATGTTGAAAGAAGTACCGCAAATATGATACTCGAGAGTCATGCTAAACGAAACCAATTTTCGTAACGTGTTGTCTCCGTATTACTTACTGCAGTATCTCTATAGCCGATCTGCCGATCTGCCCTGCGCGCTCCTTTACTACCCCCTATTTTATATCGTATGTCACATCGTCCTTAATTTAAGCTTACCGGCAAGGTGTTTTGTGTATATATCCATATAAGCAAACAACCATATGCGAGAGAGTTGCTATGGCTGACGTTCCTTTCCATTCCATTCCTGTTTCTCATGTTTAGTGAGATGCACTTTGCTTTCAACAGCACCGGTTATAATGTGCACTAAACAACACTAAATGTGCATGCACACGCTATACCCTCTCTTTCTCTCTCTCATCTCGCAGAAACTTTTACCATCCAACTCAAATTTAACTTTGAAATACTGACCTGCTAATGATTAAATTATGAATATCAACGTGCCCCCAAAAACGATTGAAATGGGCTTTAAAAATAAGTATTGTAGATGCGGTAAATCAATTGGCCGTGCGGATCATGTCAAATCGTTCGATCGCTATACCTTTACATTTCCTACATCATCCTATTTGTTTGTATGATAAATATTAAAAGTAAAAGCATCAGATAGAATGCCTTTTGTATCTTCTGTTTTAAAGGAATAAAGTATTTGAAAAGCATAATTAAATATTGATGGAAAAGCTTGTTTGGCGCACTGGAGTTGAGCTGCGTCTCCGGAGAAGGTTTTTGGCTGCTGTTAGTCTGGCTTACTGGATAAGGATAACTACATAAGTAACCGAGAGTTAGGATTGCATATCAACTAATCGATAAGATAGATAGTAGAAATGCAAGTGAAGAGATTCTCTCATTATGTAGTCAGCGCATATTCAAATTTATAATTATCGAATCATAGGTGTACGTGAGTCGAGTAGATTATGTAAAGTATAATTGGAGTTGATCTTTTATATTTAAAATTCGGTGCAGAAACATATTGTATTTAATGGTTTATTTGTGACGATGAAAGAAAAAGAAAGTCGAAGATGAGAGTGGAGTTAAGGGACTGCTAGAACGGAATGGAAGTATAGGTCGTGGATGTGTGCTTTTCTCTAATCCCCTTCTGGTAGTGTCTTCCGGCCCGGTTAATAGTTAATGCTAATGCGCTGCCAGGCTAATAGCCCTATTCCTATGCGCCCGTTGCTTTCTATTTGTAAACAACGGCACCCTCTTCGCCAGAAAGCCGACCGCAGGACACGGAATGTAACGAAACTGAAAAAAAAAACGTGATGCTGTGGAAATTGGCTAAAAATGTATCGTTCCCCTGACCGGGTCCCGCAGCTTTATCAAAGTTACTAGGATAATAATTCACCTGTGAAATAGCTTGCCGCTTTTACCAAATTGTGTTCAATTGTGTTTTGGTGTTTGCTTTGATGTGCACTGTGATATGATAAGAAAATAGTGCATGCCAGTAGCAGTACATTAGCATGAGATGGAAAAACCCTGCCGTGCTGCATCATACCGCAAAGACTCCAGGCTAGCTAGGATCCGGCGAACACTAAACGTATCTTGACAAATCATTTCTTTTGTATCTGCCACTTACTGTTTACTACTGAGCCTGCGGGAAGAGCTACTCTTCTTCTTGAAATACTTCTTGTCTCGCGATAAGGGTGTCATAGCACGACGTTTGTAAAAGCCTTATCTCGTTATAACGCAATAAGTACATGCAAAGACTAAAAGATGTAAGCATCACCATTTGCTTTACTCTATATATATATACACGGTATTTTAATTTTATGTAAGTTGAAGCTACAGGTATTATTTGAGAATTTAACATTGTCATATATATTGGGTTGCGTCTACCACAGCAAATTCTTCGTAGATGAAAGAGGAAATAAATATATTATGACGTGAATTTCTATTCACTTAACGTATGCCAGCCAATATCAGTGCGGCGACGGTGCAAATGTTGCTTTACTTTCAGCTGTAGGTTAAAAGATACAACTCTGAATATATTGGTAGTCGACTCAGTAGAATATATGAATAGGCCGGAAAAAAACAAAGACTGAAAGCATATACTTTGCTCGATATCTCAAATGCTGAACGAGAATCAACTGAATGACACCACGAAATGCCTGAGCGTCCAATGCAACTTTTGATTTTCCCATCCAATTTAAACAACCACATCATTCAATTTACATGTTAATTACGACTGTTTGCTTTCCGCTTATGTATTCAATCAGCAAATAACGTACATACACGTTTAGGATTATAAATTAATAATAAAAAAAAAGCAAATTTAAGTTTTTTCGTGCGAATCTCCAGTCAACCATCTATCAGATGTAAATTCAGAGAGCAGAACGCGTGAATAACTAAAACACAGATTATGGAACCTTTGGCGTTACAATTAAACATCAAACAGTATTCGAATAGTACACAAACGCATGTGGACAGGTAGTTAAATGAACGGGTGCCTGCATACAGTAACATCCAGCGGCTATCAGAGAAATCAACAGCATCAGTAACACCGCAGCAACAGCAGCAGCAGCAGCAGCAGCAGTAACAGCAGATATAGAAATTGCGCTGGCGGTTAGGGCTGGAATCAACATTAACGCCCGCATTCATAGTGCTTGTGGCTGTGCGTGTATTGGTCAGCCATGTTTGCGGTGCTAGTTAGAGTTTAGGCCTTTCGCATTATCTGGAATACGGGGACCGGCGTAGAGCATTAATCAAATTATGTGAATTCAATGTAATCTACAGTTTAATGAGCAGCATCTTGCGCATCATCCTACGGGATGTTTATATTACAGTAATGATTAATGGTCGGATTTTGCGGTGAACGTCCGTTTGTTAATTATTTGTTAAAACAAGCATGCATAATCTGATAGTGCAACTTCGGGCTGGCAGAAATTCCGTAATCCCTTTTTTTTTATTCTCAAAATCGAGCCACTTCTGCATAAAACAAATAACAAAACGGAGAACCGTTCATTCCTTGCAATGTTTCTGTGGTCAATTAAAATGCCCAACATATCTAACATTCCATCATGATAAGTCTGGATTTATATAAAGCACATGTAGGTTCCGGAAAACCTCATGCATAGCGACGCTAGTGGATGTTTAATTTATAACCACGAATAAAGTTCGAAATAGGCAATCTCATGCATTTATAATCTAATATAGGTTCCGGTGTAGGATCCGTTTGGCCCCTCTAGGCCCGTCATAGATCCCGACGCGATCCTAGTCCCAATTCGGTTTTGTCGGAGCCAGTTGACCGCTCTGCAGCATCTAACCGGTTATACAGCACATAACCATATTTCCCCTTTGTCTTTGGGACCATAAATTCACGCGAGTATGGATCTCTTGCTCTCGCTCAAATGGCTCTTTTTCAGCAAGAACGGTTTATTGCGTTAAATCTCCACGCAGCTAACGCATATAAACAAGAAAACATTACTGCCCTTTTGCTACTTCTTCTGCCGCAGCCACTACTGCCCGCGTTAGGGTCTAAATATAAATACTTGCAATACCGAATAAAAACGCGCACGGTCCTTGGAGATTCTAACAAAATATAATTTTTATTTCAAAAGTTTTTTTTTTATTAACTTTGTTTGTTGTGCGTATGAAAAACCTTTTAAAATAAAAAATTCTGATAAAAATTTCGGACTTCAAACAAATTTGTGATTATTATTTAAAATGAAATGGGGCACAAAGTAGGGGGCAAGAAACACCGGCGCCGTCGCAGAGTTCAAATTCAAAAACAATTTATTATTTATGAGAATTTCTAAGTACATTTAAATACACGTATCGCATCTAAAGTCGAAACGAATTTGCAAAGCGAGTGTATAAAGGGAATTGCTTAGTAGCATCACACCCTCTCGCTGTTTATTTCATAAAATCCAAATATAAATTCAGAGAATTATTAATCTGCGAATAAAGTTATTACGTTGTATTTGAACATCAAGTAGATTTCTCTATATAATGCTCTGTATAATGCTGTATAAAGCAAGTACATGCGGATATATATTATTAATATGCCGAGACAGGTTCTGGAACATCAAAAGATCGATTGCATTTCTTATGCTTCAGGTGTCGTCATGCTTCATCTAAATTATTCAATTTTGTCAGAACGCACAAAAAGACTTTAATGCTCTCACGTTAATATCAAGATATGGAACAAAAACAATTTAGCATTTAAACGATGAACATATCCCTGATATCGAAAGCATAAATTATTTATATCAAAAATATTATTTGTATTCATGAAGTTATAAATAATTAAAACGCGATGTCATAAAATGGTCGTAACCAGGCTTTATATTCCGAAACGCTAAAATCAATAAAAATCAAATTTGCTATCGAAAAATAGCTTTTCCATATAGAATATTGAGCACGCCTGCTTAGCCAAAACTACCTCGAGCTCCCAATTTTATTGGGCATCATTTAATCATCAACGTGAGACTACATAATTTAATATGGAAAGCAACTTGTCATAATTAATGGCAAGCAACACTTTTCATCTTCAAGTGACTGATAAATATCTTCACAAGCAGCTTAACGCAGGTATTTCGTCTTAATACGCTCGCCTATTTCATACATAAAATCTTGTTCATACAAAGGATTCATTAGGGAGCATTATGAAACACTTTTACTATACCGAGCACAGCCACTTATCATATGAATAAAATCATAATTTACACGAATGTTATCTTAAAATTTGTTGCAGACAAACTCTAGAAACTTGTAATGGTGAGAAAAGTTCTCATATGCAAATATTTAAACTTAAAACGCGATTCAAGAATGTTTTAGTTTATGGAATGTGAAAATTCTAGCACAATCCTCGCAAGGATAATGAATAATAATAACAAGCTAATTGCAAATTTCTTCTTTTACGCTACTGCCGCAGTCGCTGCCAAGACAAGGAGTAAGACCAGCACGTTTTTTAATGAATTTCATTCTAAACAAGAAAAGAGCCACCGTCCTAGAAAACACGGGAAAATTTCACGAAATAAGTAAAGTTTATTTAAGGAACTCTCTTGGTGTTCGCGACTAGTTCAATCTTAAACCGAGCTTTATATTTTCAGTTCAGTTCAGTGTTCCGTTTTTTAACCAAATTTCGGCTCCTTTTTTGAAATAAGCGCTTTATTTTTAGACGTAATGAGACGTAATTTTTAACTAATTACGCACAACACTCCCTGTTAAGTTAATTATCTTATCTCAATGGGTCATTTTACATTAGCGTAATAACCAAGTCGTGGCGCGTTGCGCGGGATGATGGGAAAATTGTTCTTAACTTCTTCGTTTATTCGGAAATACAGAGATTTTTGCTTGCGCGATCGATAATTTCATTTGAACTGCTTCCTTGAAAGTAACAACTAAACATCGGTGTACGGGGATGCTTTCCTAGTCTCTTTGTCTGAGTATGTAAGTAAGGTAAGAGAATTAGTCGAATTGTTTGAGGATGTAAGATTTACAAAGAGTTTTAAATTGAATTACCTAGAGGAGGGATTTTGATCCAAATTGGGTCTTCAGGAAGGCAGAGCACGGAATAGGAACAGCAACAGTGAGGAAGGGATTCAGGCTGTAACTCGCCGTTAAGCAGTAGAACAGCCTGTGTCATTTGTAAATGCCCCTGAGACGACATCGGACGCTAATCACCGCGTAAGAACATGTCCCTAGCAGCACTCAGCACCACTGCTAAGAGACTACACTAATCCCTGATTTACTAGATTCCTGCAGCTGCTTCACTTTCCACTGAACTATTGTTAGTTAATGCAGGTAGCACGGGTAGAAATGCATCATGTTATTATTGAATTGCGCCAACCCAGCACAACGGAATGGATTTCATTTATACAAGCAATTTTGTATCTTGCTCAGATTCAAACTCTATTAACGAAGTCATTTAAGACTTAATAAGAAAATTTAATATCAGTCTTTCCGCAATTTCTTACTCATATTTTTTAACATAATAATTTTTATTAAAAATTTTTGGTACTACTTTCTATTTTAGAACATCTTCTAAAAAATTTTACTTAACATAAATAACATTAAAATAATCCATATTAATTGCTCGTATCTTTCTTAATTCTTAAGCAAATTGACCACCGAAGAGTTTATTTCGTGGCCAATAACACGCTACGAAAACAAAATTAAAATTTTAAAATTGCTAAAGAAGTTGTCTGGATATTTTGAAGAAATTGTAAATTTATTAGGTATTTTAAACAAAAGTTTGAAAAATAAAGTGAAAAATGCCAAAAATCTGGTAAATAACACTTTTTTTGTTATAAGCGCTTCCAAATTAGGATGTAAATGTGTGTTCATATTTGATTTATAAAAAATCAACTTTTTTGATCGTTTCAAAAATCAATTGAGTCATTGGAAATTTTTGATTTTTTGGTATTTTGTTCAGAATTAAATTCTCTACAAACTTATTAAATGGTAACTTAATTAACTTTCTGGATTTATCTTAACAGTCCTTGAAAGTTGAGTCAACTTTAATTTGGTAAATATTACTTGACATCAATTTTTTACAAAATTATTTGTGCAGATATTTTGAGCCATTTTAAATTTTTGATTATTTAGTATTTTGTTTAGAATTAAATTCTCTACAAACTCATTAAATGGTAATCAATTTGACACGCTGGATTTTCCTTAACAGCTGTTGAAAGTTAAGTCAACTTCAATTTGAAAAATATTATTTGACATCAATTTTTTAGAAAATTATTTGTGCAGACATTTTGAGTTATTGGAAATTTTTGATTTTTCAGTATTTTGTTCAGAAATAAATTCTCTACAAAACTCAATGTATGGTTACCAATTTGACACGCTGGATTTGCCTTAACAGCCGTTGAAACTTGAGTAAATTTCAATTTGGGAAATTTTACTAGACATCACTTTTTTAGAAAATTATTTGTGCAGACGTTTTGGGTCATTGGAAATTTTTGATTTTTTAGTATTTTGTTCAGAATTAAATTCTCTACAAACTTATTAAATGGTAACTAAATTAACTTGCTGGATTTTCCTTAACAGTCCTTAAAAGTTGAGTCAACTTTAATTTGGTAAATATTACTTGACATCAATTTTTTACAATATTATTTGTGCAGATATTTTGAGCCATTGTAAATTTTTTAATGTTTTCTGCATATTACGAATTTGAAATTTTTCGGCAATTTAGTAGTTTTATTTAACTTCTCAACTACGTATTATCTTCACTTTTTAAAACTACTCGAAACAATATTAAATATTTTTTAATAGCATAAGTTAAAAAGACCTTCATTTATTTAATACCAAGTTTAAATTTTAAAACGAAATGAAAGATTAAATATAGCTACTTAATTTAATTGTTTTGCGTTTAAAACAATATTTTTGAAATTGTTTTATTAAAAAGATATTACGCTTTAAAATTTGTAACATGTAATCTACATGTACGGTAATTTAAACGACTAATTAAAAAATGTAAATAAAAAAAGATTTTTTAGTTATTAAGAAGGTTTTAAAACGTTTTTGATTTGCAATGTAAAATACAATCGAGTATGCTCGTGATATCACCCGGGAGTGATTTTAATAATAATAAAGCTGAAATGATAAATAATATAAAATGGAATATTAAACAGCGTAATGTACAATATTATGTTGTATAATATTATATTATTAATCTGACGGTTATTCATTGCTGGAGCTTCCCGTGCAGTAAAAAAAGCTTTTGATGGTGGTGACACCACAGTTTAACATTTAACACCAAAAAGGTACAAAAATAAAATTTAATAATTTTATATGTTTTTGATTAAATTTGTTGGGGTGAAAGCCTAATTATGTAAGCTTTGTGTAAAGTCTTTGGATTAGCTGTATAATTTTATTCTTTGATTAGGTAAATTTATAACCAAAAATAATTTTTGATTTTATTTAAGCAAATTAATTTTATTTAGTTATTTTTATTATATAAATTGTTGTTTTATACATTATTGTGATTTTATAATTATTTGTGGGGTTCGATGAAAGAGCACTAAATTTTAATTCAAAACAACCCGGGTTTGATATTCGCGCATTGAGACACCACATTACTTAATACTGCAGAAGAATCTTACGCTTCATAACTATATAGGGGTAGGATTTTAGCAAATATATAAACTAACTTAATAACCAACCAGCTAAGTACGTGTGGTTTATTTATTGCGCTTTCGTTTCTAAAAATACAATTTTAGTAGGAAGCTTTTGGTTTTCTTTTCGTATGCGCATCTTTGTTTTTTTACACTGTTTATTAAGTCTTTAAAATTCATAGTAAAAGTTTTTCTAGGCTATCTAGTTTACATATTAAATTAAAAAAAGGCGAGTTATAAGCAAATGAATAAAATAATATCTTATAAATATTTCCGAGCAAGTGAACTTTCCTGAGCTGGGTTTTCTGCAGTGAAGAGATGCCATCTATCTAACGCAGCGGTAATTAGTAAAGTATTCAAGTTCCCGAGAGATCATCTCAACTTTATAAGTCGCATTCGATTTTTATTTAGTTTATAATTTTCTTTCAGAATCAGTTTAAAATTTACGGTAATTAATTCTCTTGAAAGTGCTGCCTATTTATACTTTTGCATGTTACTAGCTCCAGTTATCATTAACCGGGTCTCAATTAAATGTAGAAAACTTCGCGTAGCTTTTATATGACATGTAGATCAATCGGGACGTCGAGAGAATATTTATTACAAGAAACTAAATGAAGAGTGTATTAGTGGATTACCCCAGGAGTATACATCAAAGGCAAGACATGAAAGTGGAGTTGTTTGTTCTCTTTGCGCATTTGGTGGCTGTTAGCATAATTCATTAAAGTCAAACTGGCGAATGAATTTCAGGTGAGGACCAGAGCTGACTGAGTGTGCTTGTACCTAACCTGTAATTAACTGAATTCGCTTAGCCCGAAGATATCCCATGGTCAACTGAACGGGAGTACTTGAAAATGTAAATGCGTTTGGCTCGTCGGAATTGTATGTGTTTAAAACACAAGGGTAGTTATAGGATAGAATAAACCAAAGCCGGAAGTTGGATGTGACGTCGAGCGAACAACACGATTGGTACAAAATGCATGATTGAATCCTCAATCCAAATGCGGTAGTAAATGCTAGCCCGGAAATTGCGATTTTAAATAACAAATTAAATGTGTCGTTCAAATTTATCGGTGTAGTGAGTAAACAATATGGGTTAGCCGAGTTTAGAGAAGTACAGTTCAGAGAAGCCAAACAACCGAATGGAAAGAAGAAGTCGTACAGGAAAGAAAGATAGGCGCGCGCGCCAGTCAATTGTTTCATAGATCCATTCATGGACAAAAATTGAAAAATTGATCGCCACTCGAGAGCGCGCGCGGTGTTATTTTAAGGAGACCGCGAAGAATTATATTAGAAGCTTCTTTTTATCTTATAAATTCTACAATAGCGCATTCGCTTTTTTCCTTTCTATTCTAGGATAACTAACTACAAACGCGGAAAATGAACAACGTATAAAAAAAGCCAACAAAAACACTTTGAAACAAAGGACATCAGAGATTTGCTCAACCGATGGCTGCTTTGTATTCTGTGCGATGAAGTGACATACGGGGTCAATTGTGTGTTCGATTGCCGACCAACGAGGGATGAACATTCGGCCGCTGGAAACGATCGAGCGAGAGGCGCGCTTCCTGCCCTATCAACAGAATTACACGGCAGCTCTTTCATTAATATGGCCAGGACAATTGCCGCTGGTTGTGACCAGTTATGCGTGCGTTCGAATAATAGATACAAGGCTTGAGGTATGGAATGCTGAGAGAACCAACACTAACTAATATCGTAGCTTGTTCCTCGCCATGTTCGGTTCCCAAACGCTCAGAGCCATCATTAATGAAATACTCGCTCCAATCTGCTACCTGATCCGACCCCGACTTTTCTCCCTTTATTTATTCTCGACATTTGAAATTGCGACCATCACTGGTTCCCTTTACGTTTGCCTTTGCGTTGCGTTTTCATGTCGAGATCAATGCACTACTCGAAATTATTTTTAGTTCGACCTAACAATGATTAATTAAACTTATGTTTTTCTGCGCTATCGATATACGAGCTCGTTTTCCTCGTGGTGCAATGCTTTATGGGAAGAATACATTTTAATCAAAAGGTAACCGCGCGCTCGCGTGCTTATGCAAACTGTTGATTCCGAGAGAATATCTGAGATAGAACATACTACATTCACATTCACATACATATACAAACATATACATACAGACACAAGGTATATATTCATACAAAGTTGCGGTATTCAATAATTCACATTTTATTCGTGATAATGGCACGTATCTGTTAAATATTTTATGTGTGCTAGCAGATGCGTCGAAACGGCATCTATCGGGATGTTCAGCTGCAAGCTTAACTAGGTATAAACAATGGCTGTATGCATAATACATGTCCCGGCATAAGATAAGACCGCACACGATTAAAATACTGAAATATAGAACACACAATCTAAGTTTTACTGTTTATTGGCTTAGATCTGCGAGATTGAGATTGCAGAAATAAAGCATTCGCGATATAGTATAAGGCGACTATGTAAGCTTGTAAGAGTGTAAAGACCGTAAGGTATAAGTCATTTAATATTCTATTGAAATTTAAATGCAGCGAATAAAAATGAAAATGGATAGCGAAAGGAAACCAGTCCAGGCATATAATGCATCACGCGCGCGGACGTTCCAACCGGAGTTTTTGGACCAGTAAGGTATCAATATCGTAATTTGATGGCCCGACGAGATAGCAAACGCATTTTATGATCAACATAAAAATGAAACATGTGTCCTAAAATTCAAGTGGACTGACCTAACAAGCGCATTCATATTTCTGATTATTTTTAATTGATTAACTGTAATAAAAGAAACCAAACACTAACGCCTGTGAATTATCTGTTTTTCAACTAATTTAATAGTAGAAGCACCACGTTAAACACATTTCAAACGTCAAGCAGTAAAACTTTAAAAGAGTAAATATTTGTAACGTTGTTTTCGAATTTCAATTCACATTTTATTTGTCTGGCGGCTCTTTACTTCTCTCATTAGTACAGGAATATAAATGCAGGAATGTATGCAAAGACTTACTTGATGTGTCCTGCTTCGGTGGTGCCTGCGTGGGTTGCACAGGTTGCACGGGAGTGTTGGCCTGCGTCAGGAGAGGTTGCACTGCTAGTAACGTGGGGGGATTCGCTGGTGGTGCGGCGGCTGTGCTCCCAGGCGAGGTTGCCCACCCACCTTTCATGTCCTGTAAACAACCACCGCACATTAATCAACTGCACTTTACAGGGAACTCACCGCAAAAGCGTATAGGGAGAACAGTAACCATGCTACTAGTAGCAATCTGTATGACTACTGTTCCGACACATATTCCCTGACATCTCCATATGAAATGAAGATTGAATTGTCTGAGACATTGAAATATAAGCCTACATCGCTTTTACATATGCCAACAACAAGCATACCGTCGCGTAATCGATACTTACGATACCGTTAAAGCAAATCAAGGTAATTTCTTCTTGAGATATGGTGGAGGCGCCGGGAATAATTACTTAGATTACACATATACACACAAACAATTGAAGCGAAACCACAATGCGGCATCAAACAAAGGCTATACACTAATGCAAGAAAAAGAATAATTTAATAACAAAGCTCATTATGTTTTTACGAGTTGATAAGTTTCTAAAGCTAATAAAATGTTTTATTATAAATGAAAAACAGAATGGCCAGAGGGTTTGGCGAAAGAATATGCACAAGAGCCAACTAACTTTTAATCAATATACGACAAAAACTTGCTGAATATTTAAATATTTTGCGTACAACGTGCGTGTGTTTCACGAATTGATAATGCACGCTTATACTGTCGTATAAAAATATAGATTAATTGCGTCGACGGAGTGGGGGTTGCTAAACCGTAGGTGTACACCTAATATACCAAGTAACAACTTTATATATCAAAATTTTCCCGCGATCGATGTATTAAATTACCAAAATAATCCCATCACAGTAAATTAACTAACATTGTTTGTCATTTTTAATAAAAATCCCTAATATATAATACATGTCTCACCCTACACATATATTTTCATATTTACAAGCAAGAAACTGCCGATTAATCTTTTCTTTTAATCTATTTAATTTTTTTTTCAACACAGCTTTGTTTTTGAATAATTACAACAACTTCCTTTTTTGCATTAATAATCCATAAATTCTCGCTAATTAATCTTCTTTTCCAGATATTTTTAAACGCTAGAAAAATATTTTATAATTTATTACTATAAATAATTTATAAATATTTATGGGTTTGCGTTCTTCAAATACTTTTATTTATTTGTGTTTTTTATCATTTTTTTTTTTTTAATAAAACAAAATCATTATTGTTTATGGAACAATGACGACAAAGCTAATAAATGATGATAATGAGAAATATTATTTTCTAAGGTTTTGTTTTAATAACGTGTTTAAATATTAAATGAATTTTAAATTTTAACAATGGAATTTATTTATTAAAAAAAAGTATTATGCTGCTGACATTAATAAAAAATACTATTCAATAAAATATAAAAATACGTTACTAACCTACCAGGAATCATAATAACTTTTACACATAAAATTAATGTTAGGAATATATTTTTTTTTTGAAATTAAAAAGAAAAAATACTTTTTTTTAAAATTAAAAAAAATTTTGGATTATATTTTCAATTTTTTTGCCTAAGAACATTTTTGTTGATTATATACTTCACCCAAGATATTTGTGCATTCTCTGAAAGATCCAAATCTTGAATGCTTTTATTTTGTCTGTTTGTTGTTGACATTCAACCTTCCAACACCATAAAACATACACTTTACAAACCAAAATCTTGGTTATAGGTTTAAGGTTCTCTAGCAAAATAGCCTTTTTTTCTAAAGAACGAGTCAGTGGCCAATTCTATTCGTGTTTTTACTTCCAAGTCTGACTCCGAGTCTTTGGTTATCCAACTACCCAAGCATTTAGGATTAGCATTCTAATCATAAAAATGATTTTTTTTGCCCGTATTTTTAGTCTCATTGCATCACCCTGTGCAGTTATTTGCTAAAAAACTGTAAGCTACCAAAGTTGTCGGAAATTATTTCCCTATCATTCCTATTACTAATGTTGTTCAACATGTATTCTTCATTGATCGCCTCTTCAATTTTTTAGGAAGTAAAGTTTAATAAGAAAGGTTATAGCAAAAACGACATAATAGAAAGAATCAACAAAGGAAGAGGAGTGACCAAAATACTTAACATTAAAAAAACACAAAGACACATTTATACAGAAGTCTTGTTCAAAGTGTTGCCTTGTATGGCTCGCACGATACAAAAGCCAATAAAAATAAGCTAATGGCAACGAAAACGGTCTTCACAAGAAGATGCTGTAGACGATCGAAACTCGAAAGGCTCAGACATGATGATATTCAAACCGAAATGCAAACGAAAGGACACATAAATAAAAAAATAGAAACATAACAATAACATGGTTTAGACATGTAAAACGGATAACGAAAAACAGGATTTTGAGTACTGCAGCAACAAAATTTAAAAGCGTTGATTTTCTTTTTTCTTGCGCTTTTATTATCTATGAGTCGCCGCCGTAAAGAATTACCGGGAATTCCAATGTTTTTAAGATTTGCATTTTTTCAAGTTTTATTGCAGTACATGTGACGATCTTACATCTCGTTTTTATTTCTTAAGTGCACCCAAAGCCATTTGTTATTAGTGCCCCAAAATAAATATATTGGATACCAACTTGACCTAGGAGCCCTAGCCTAGCTAGGAAAAGCCCGCGGGAAGACAACATTACAGCTGAAATGCTTAAATTAATGAAAGACAAAGGAATAGAAAAGCTACAAGAACTACTAAATGAAATTCCAACAAAAAAAAAGTGATACCAAAGGAATGAAGTTTGGGAATTATACTCCTAATATACAAAAAAGAAGACAAAAAAGATTGCTCTAATTACAGAGGAATAACAAACACAAGCATAGCAGAAAAAGTGCAGATAGGAATTTTAGAAAGAAAACTGAGAGACATAATGAAACGAACGTAAGAAGAACCACAACATGGATTTAGGAAAAACAGAAGCGCCCAAGACTTTATATTTATTACAAGACAACTAGGGGAAAATGCACAAAAAAGGAAAAGTACTACACGTATGCTTTATTGACCTAAAAAAGGCTTTTGATAGAGTAAAATGCTCTGACGTATGAAAGAGCCTAAAAACAAAAGACCTTAACAAATACATGATAGAACTCCTAAAGGCCCTATATAAAAATAACAAAAACAAAGTAATAACCTCCAATAAGAAATCCAAAATACTTAAAACAAAAATAGGACTAACACATGGATGTGTTCTTAGCTCCTTACTGTTCTCAGTAATTATAGACGATGACACAAAGAAATGCAACGGCATGGTGGCATGGAAATAGGATATCGAAACATGAAAATATTAACGATACAAGCGCTACTTTTTGCAGACGACATGATATCAGCCAAATGCGAAGAAAAACTGCAAAAGTGTCAAAAGAAAAATTAATATGAAAATAAATGTGACGAAAACTGAGATAATGGCAATAGTCACAAAAGAAACGCAGCCCACAATAGAACTAGAGGGACAATCGCCAGAACAAGTAAAAGTTTACGATTACCTAGGCACAAAGATGGAAGATATTGGGAAAACCGAACAGGAGACAAATGGAAAAATAGGCAAAGCAGGAAAAATATATCACGCACTGAGGCATAATTTTCTGACAAAAAGAGAAATCCCAACGGAAATAAAAGCAGATGTATACAAAAAAGTTGTAAGACTAGCCCTAATATACGGCTGCGAAGCATGGACAATGACACAGAAGAGCAAGAGTAGAGTCACAGCCATGGAAATAAGATTCTTCAGAAAAATAAAAGGAATAACCAGACAGGACAGAATAAAAAATGAAATAGTGCACAACACCATAAACGTAAAACCAATAACAACCGTCATGACCACAGACTCACTAAACAAAGATATGAAGTTAGAATACAGGGAAGAAACAGGATAGGAAGACCAAGGAGGAGATGGGAGGAACAGTTATACAAAGCAGCCAAGAGAAGGCAGAAAGAATAGAACGACATAAAAAACCTGGCCCAGGACAGAAGTAGATGGAAGAACTTTAAATTATTAAAAACAATTATATGACTATACCAAATAATATGTGCCAAATGTAAATAAGTCCGACAACTTAAATGGTAATAAGGACAAACAATTAAATAAATAACTTGACCTTATTTTACCAAGTTTACCTGCCTTTGGTTCATAGACTTAAACGATATTAATATTTTTAGGAACTACTTTTAATTTAGCATTGTTTTTAAGACCGATTTACTTATGCTTTTTGCTATTAAATTATTTACGTCATTTGGGTGATCTGCCAAATGGTGGTCGCCTAATTTTATCTTACAATGCCCAGAAATCTCATGACTGGAAAAAACCTAAGGAATTGGTCTTCCATTCGAGCATTTCCATATACCAATTTTTATAGAAATTTCCATATATGTTTCCACTTTCGGATGGGTTCTAATTTAGGTTTTCGCAAGTATTTTTAGTACCCCAGTGAAGATCTACCACGTACTAAGCTACCAGCGCCGTGTGGTAGGTTGAAATGTTTTTCAGCTACGCCCACGTCTTCTCGAGAAGGGAGTCTTTAAATAAAGCGTTTTTCAGGAGCTTTAAACTGGATACTTACACCACTACCAGGTTGCCAATATCTATTTACCCTTATCTAGTTTAATCTAAAGGACTAAGCAACTTTTCAAGGTGTGGTACCCATCGGTAAAAATTGCGGACCCTGCGAGTACCAGTTTCTTTTGAACTATTGTATGACACTTAATGTGACCGTGTTTTGTACCACTTACCCTATATAGTAAATAAAATTTAATTTTGCTTAAATTAATAAATGACATCATCATTATATGAAACTAAAATTTTCGAAAATATATATAGGCATACACACTCGAACAAGGTCTTCAGTCATCGGACTTTTCCACCTTGAGAATGCTCCCTGCAATGGCGAGCAAAACGTTGCCAACAACCAATAAAAATCCGCGACTTAAACCCGAAAGTAAGAAAACTTACAAAATATATTTTATTTAAGCAAAACAAAAGAAAATAATTTTTAAAAGTTATCTATTGTTTTAATTTTAGATAAAGAATGCAATATACAAACATATTTAAATTTTTTACATTATATAAAGAAAATTAGGTTTAAATTGAGAAAATATCACAAGAGTTCATCGGTTTGTTGCGTAGCGAATAAAATTTTATTAAAAAGTTAAAACTTGTAGTGAGACTAATTTCTTTGTATTCTGATATATTATATTCATAATAAATAATTCGTTTATTTTTTTATAAAATATATTAAAAAAAAAACTAATATAAAAAATGCAATCAAAATATATATTTATAAGCTTTTATGCTTGAATTATTTTTCATTAGATTTGCTCTACTTAAGGACAAAGCAACTTATTGAATTTTTTATTGAAATATGTAACACAACAAATATTCAAAACATCAAACCTCGATGATTTATTAATAAAAAAAATAATAATTTTTTATAGTGTAGTCTATATTTCATGGATTATTGCTTGGGTATTAAATATAAATTTTAAATTCCAAATTTATCCTTTTAGATTATTAATTTAATTACTCTATAATGATAAGGCGCAAAAAACAGGAAGTAAATAAGTATAACTAAAATCCAGTTATTTCTGCTGTTTACCAGGTAGTGTTAGTGTTTTAGTTTAAAACGACTGTCTCGCAGCCCATGACGTAGAATCGACGATAAACTGTAGGTCCACCTGTAATGTAAGTTGCCAGCATTACAGGCAGAGAAGAGGATATGCGTCAGCAGCGGCGTCCAAAGCTGACGATGATAAGTATGCACCTATGAATACGTAAATTACCAAATGGACAAGAATGGTAATCGCTGGGGGAAGAATGCTTTCAATCATTGGGCCAAAAAAATTGAATATATATTTAATTTATATTTTATTATACTTTTCATATGAATTTTAAAATAAAGACTAAATTAAACAAAAAATATTTGTTTGTGTGTCTTATAATAAAGTTTTATTGGTGTAGTTGTGGTGGTGGTGTAGAATGTGTGGAAGGAAGAAGAAGCAAATAAAAAATGTTTTTAGTGAAATTAATAGTTTGTAAATCCGATAAATTTTGATTTAGTTCGTCAGTTGGTTTACAAATATATTCCGAACATTTGAATTTAATATGAGGTTAATTATTGCCTACTAATTAATTGAATTCTATATGGCATTGGTGGTTACAATAGTAATGGCAACGGAAATTGTCTACATACGATACGCCAATTAATTCACAAGCCCCGAAAGGGAAACTAAAAACCCCGTTCACTCTACATCACTAAATAACGCGCTCTAATTATGCAAAACAAGTTTATTAATCAAACTGGTATATCTATAAGTGCCACGTTCCCTTTTTTATGTATGCAATCTAAGAGCCCGCTTACATATATTAGAGTTAATTAATTCATTCGTTGAGGAAAATGCGCATTACCAAGTCCGAATGATAAATCGGAAAGGCGAGAAAATATTTCTCCCGCACTTTCTTATTAGTCGCTCCGTTTAAGATCACTTTGCATATGAAACGTTAATTATTTATGCATGTATGCATACATCAACATATTTAATATGTTTAATTAATGAAAATACTTAATATATAATATTATATATATATGTGGTGGTTGTTGGTGGAGGTGGTGGTGGCGGCATAGAGAATAACGGGTGTATTTTATGTTGTCATGGTGGGACACGCGACTTTGCATGACGGACGGTTTATTATGAGGAGATAAGATCTGCAACCGGTCAAACTTGATGGTAATAGTGACTGTACTCATAACTTAGCTATTACCCTAAGTTGCACCTCGTTTGAGTCGTTTTAGGGATGACTGGAGGGGCGGAAAGTGTTGAATTATTGAATTGGTAATAATTGCATGTTTATGATATTCGATTTAAAGTGAATGTGCATAATAAAACGTTAATTCGCATTTGATAAAATCGTTTAAATAATAGCCATAATAATGACATATTTATAAATACTAATGTAACATATCGCTAGATATTATTGAAATACTATCATAGCTGTCACGATAAGAATCACGATGAAAATATATCGCTTGTGAACGCAAAAAGTGCGTTTTAGCTTTTATCGATTTCCCGGTTAGAGGCTTAAGCAAAAAATATACATGCGCCCGTATAAATTGAGCATTAATATTTTAATCCTGCACGGAGCCGAGCAATAATTATAAATATGCAACATTGATCATAATTATTAATTATTTATAAACAGCTTTGAAAGATTAAAACACTAATGCACATTAGAATAAATGTAAATATTTATTGATAAAGTATTCGTTTGATTAATGAACGTGTTTTAACAGTCAAAGCCGTAAATCCTACCAATAAATATATTAGCGCTCTCGCAAGAACTTTCAGACTTTCCTATCTATACATATACACAGCTCTCAGATATACGTATCAAAATGGATGTAAGTTATAATTGTGGAGAGTACGACCCTGCATCATGATCTAACAGGTCATTTGGGATTTAACTTGGCAAATGCATGGACCTTATCGATATTTGTATCAGAACGCGTATATTACAACATTGTCCTGGACCTGTACATTGCCAAAAACCGGTATCGTTAACAAATAATTAATGACTGTCGCCTAGATATTACTCAATTACTGCAAAACAACGCATTTCTCCTAATTTAAATCTTTCATAAAATAACTTTTTTTTATGATAAATTGTATCATACTAATCAAAAAACATATTTCTTACATAAAAAACAAAAATTTTAAAACTACCCAATAATGGTGAATGCGCCGGGCAAGGTATTATTGATATAAATCATTTAAAATTCTTTATAATATTTAATAATATAATAAAATTTATTATTATTTAAATACCAATTTTTTGGCAGGTATATGTGTATTAATAAAATAAAACGTGTATTTTTGAAAGTATTTTCTTATTTAAATTTAGTTAATGCAATGTTTGTTTTTTAAGTATAAAATATACGGGGTGGTAATACGAGGCTTAGTTTTGATATTAGCGGGGATGCTTGTGCGTCGTTTCGATCGCAGCTTTTTTCCTTCTGTTTTCCCCAGAAGCTGTTTTCATGTAAAATTTCAGCGTTCCATCGTTGCAAGTTTATTTTTAGAACAAGGTATTTTTATGTGCTGCTTCTAGTGGACAGAACCTATAGTTTATACCAAACGTGATCATTGCTGTTGCCTCACAGGGCTTAACACAGGCACGCCATCGAACGTGTTTATAGGCCACTTTCCGTGATACACAAACCGATCCGGAATTAATTATTTAGCTTTTAAACTTGTCACTCGGTTTGTTTTCAACGATATATTGTTATCGGGTATGTTTTTATGAATGCATTTTTAAAATCTGCCGCCGGTGTTATTTATGTAAGCTGAGTAATTTTACATAGCTGCACGAAATATTTTTCTATTGTTTTAACTTTTAGTTTAATATAAAGCCAAATCAAATGATTAGAAATGTTGTAGGGGTTTGTTTTGTTTGGTTGGTTTTAATGTAATGTGTGATGTAAGTAGATAAACACGCGATGGAAAACTACTATAGGACGAATATTTTTTTCTCCCCTTTGGGAGATTCTCCACGATGAGGCGCGTTTGATGCTTGTTGAGGGAATCTAGGATCTAGGCATCGAAAAGGAGATATATCATCACTTAGTTTTTATGCCGCATTGATTACTTATGCCCACTTTGTAGCCATCACGCACAAAGTAACGGGGGCAATAAATAAGGCCTTGCAAAAAGTTATTAAGATTTTATCTCGACGCGGTTGCACTGAAACTTTTGAGTGCTTTATTATATTATTAATATTAATATTATTATTTACTCAGATTGGAGTCGTTTAAGGATTAGAAAGAAAACGTGAAACTCGTAGCGTTCTACTTTTTTCCATCCCCTTATAATTTATATAGGTCGCAACAGGTACTCTCTTAGTTTATTTAAACGAATGATTGAACCTCGTTATTATGTATTCAATAAATAAATTTATAAATAACAAATTTTAAATTAAACCCTCCAATCTGGATACCCTCAAAATTCGCTTATGAAATTTGCAATAATAATTTTTTAAGAGCGCAAAAAACCAATAAAAATTGCTCTTATAAAAAACACACATTTTAAATATTAAAAAAAACATTTCAATATGTTTTTAAACAAATTTTTTTCTTTAATCGCATATAAAAATTAATTTCATTTTTACTGTATAAATTTTAAAAATCTTTCAAGACAGCAACGCTAAATAAAAAATATTTGATAATTCTTCTTGATTTTCTTTTCACGTTAAATTTTTATTTTAAAGCAAACTGCAAATAATAATAATTGTATACCTAAATGCAAAACGTCATAAATATTTATTTATAATACAAGGATTTTTAGCTCAAAATAAAATTTGTTTAAGATAACTAATTGTTAATTAACTCTTCGCATCGAAAATGTTGTAATATGAGAAAACAAGATCACCGACTAAAAGGCAATGTTTGGCGAAGAAGAATTGAAGACCAAATTAAATGTTAAACAACAAAAGCTTATGTTTAAATAAAATATTAAGGGCTTAAAATTAAAATGTTGATTATGATTATCATAACTAAAGTTAGAACTTTGACAAGGTTTTTGGTAAAAATTTACTGTTCAAATCTAAACAAATTCATAACACAGGTACGTCCGAACCTGTAGGAGGGCCACTACATAGGGCTATTGCCGCAGAAGACCTACTGGATGTACCCAATGACGGTTCATCCCATTATCACTATGCCTCGCTCACCTAATGGTAGAAAATAGAATAACAGAAAGCACTAAGCCAGGTACAAAGACTTGCCTGTCTAGGAATAACTTAAATGATGTCAAAATTACCAACAGCGGCCATGGAGCTTTGCTTATTAGCTCTACACTTGCTGGTAGCTGCGGAGACAAAAAACGAAACAACAGACTGATACTAAATAAAAAAGCAAGGACATCCAGATGGGGTTGACCATCATAGATGAGATCCTAGGACACCCTATGCTAAGCAGGGTGACGGACACCATCAAAACAAGGTACTATTTTACGAGACTGTTTGAAATTTTGATTCCGGAGAGGACACAGTGAGATATAGAAAGTGACAAATTCATCGAAGGCAAAATAGTACACTACACTAATGCATCGAAACAACAAAAAAAGTAAGCTGCGGAATATATGGCGATAGAAGATCAGGCTTCAGAATAAAAACTAACCTAGGCTCTAATATAACAGTATTTGAAACCATTACGATGGCCACAAATACAATGATAGATAGAGACTAGGTAAAATAATCTCCATCATCACTGAAAATAATGCAGTACTAGCGGTGCTAAGCAATTGCGAGGTTACTTCAGCACTTATTATCAAGTGTAGGAACTAGCAACGCAAAAGAATTAAATTTAATCTGGGTACCTATACACTCCAACCTCCAACATTAAGAACTTACTACGCAAATACGCAAAGTGAAAACGTTTATCGCACCCGAACCTGCGGTCTCTCGAAGAACGCAGCGAAACATGAGATTAAAAACTTGATAAGAAAAGACCACTGGGAAGAATAGCTATAAACACTAGGGCATTAAGACATTCTACGAAGCTGCGAAGCTACAAAAGCAATAACAAGAAATTACCAGTTAAACAAACATCTTTAAAATATGGTGCTAAAATAGGAACCAGCGTGCTATGAAGACGATAAAACGCCTCTCCACTTTAAACAAAAATTTAAAACCTACGACGCAAGAAAACTTAATTTCGGCATAGAAAAACTTACTAAAAATAAGGTTATTGGATAGCACTTCTTTATCAAAGATGGAACGTACTGGACTGCTTATGTTACAGAGGGGTACAATAAAACAATGGTCGAAGTTTAGGAGCCCAAGATAAAAAAAAATGGTTTCAGAAAAATTCATGTTTCTTTTTTCAATTTTGAAGCCATCGTGAAGATGAACGGAGAATCGGAAAAAAACATCCTTGATGCGTAACTCGCACATCCTTGTCAGATTTTAAATATTCTCAAAAAGTAATATCAAATTCAGGATTTTATTTAATTTTTGTAAACTACTTAAAAGTAGAAAAGTAGCAAAAAAACTAAAAAAGACAAGCCTTAATGTGTTCAGATATGTAATGAAGAGGAAGATGACCATATAGATCAAACAATGCTAGCATTTTCGGAAACCAGAAAATAAACGCCCGTTATGTACGTGGTAAATCAATATAATTATAAAAACGGGAAAGGCCCGATTATTAGCCCCAGCAACCAAAAATGGATTTTTCTGAGGTATAAGAAATAGGGGAGCTAAAAACCAAGTCAAAAATTTAGGCAAAAAGTAATTTAAATAATTGGATACCTGGATGGTAAGTCTTGAAGTCAAAGAACTACGGAAGTTATTACTTTACCTAAAATTGGATGAGGTAAAAAAAGAAAATGATTTAAGTCCAAAATTCAGATACAAATAAATAAGTTTTTTATATTGGGAATATGCTACTTTACCAAATCGCTTTCTAAAATTCTAAAATGTACAATAATTTTATTATTATGGTATAATTTTTAAAGTTCCTTTTAATTAGTTTTAAAACAAAAAAATTAAATAAGGTTAAATAATTAGTTTATAAAGAGATAAAAATAAAATTTTAAAGTGGAATACATTTGCTACTTTTCACACATTCTAATTTAAATTTAGGCCATAAAAGACAAAACTCGCGTGAACGTAGAAGTTCAGCGATTTAAAATAGAAATTAATTCTGTTAAAATATTCATGGGCTGCGGTTGCGGTTGCATTCGGGTAAAAATCTACCTGCAATTCGGTAGCTCCTAAATTAGTTCAGTACAAAAAACCACAATAGAGCAGAATAGGGTAAAATATCTGCATTGAAGTTTCGATGAGTGCCGCATGATTTCTCGCCTTGACATTGTTTCTGCTCCTAGCAGCTTACTGGTGATTTACTGATAATAATGGGGTAAAGTGCTGATGATGACGTTAAGAAATGTTGGAGGTTGAAAGGAGATGTTGATGGCGTAACAAAATATTTAGAGAGTTAGGTAATAATGGTATACAGAAGATGTTGATGGTTTAATGCAAATGATGGTGTGAAGAGATAAATGTTGAAGCTGAATGGCATGGCATGGTGGTTTGTGCATTAAATAAACAACGAATGGCTTTGAATATTCGGTTGACGCGTTGGCCGCAGTCGAGGCGTTTGCTAATGAATGACTCCCTAATGTTACTGTTATCGCATTGCCAAGGGAGCCGTTTGCTGAATACGCTCACTTCCCGTAATGAATTGAATAATATTTACATTAAGAATTTAAAAATAATACATGGCCGAATTTTAGGAGTACGAAGGTACAAATTTTAATTGCCTAAATTATGAAGTTTACTGTTAAAAGCACGTAAAAGAAAAGATATTCAAAGTCCCGTGTTATATTCTAATTACCACCCAACACCAACCGCTTTGGGCTCAACTTTTATTCTCCAAAGAATTTTCGGGTTAAAAAAATATTTCGCGCGCGCTATGAAGACCATTATATTCATAACTATGCGTACGTTTCTGATATTACAGAGCACCAACAATGTCAGAACAAACTAGTAAATTTATATTTAATTAACTCAGAGTAAACATGGTGCACGGCGTACATGTGCGTTCTAGTATAAAGTGGAGGCTTCGAATATGTTCCGAGGGTGCAATATAAACATAACATAGTCCGTATGATTGCTATAAAATAACAGGGATAATGTGAGTTGCTCCCTTCGCGGAATGAAACGTAACAAAACTAAAATTTACAAAGAGGAAATTACGTGCCGTAAAATAACAAGCCTCCTATGAACCAGCAAGCGCAGGATGGCTGCATAGAAACTATTGCCGGCTCGGCTCGTATTGCTGTAGTTAGGGTACACGGCTTGGTGCCTTGTGGATTGTGATGCTTTGCGATGCCTTCTGTTTTAACCTTTTGCTTCAACCCCTCCGCCTTTTGCCATCCCATGCAATAAACGTCGCCATGCGATAGGGCACATATATGTATAATAGCAATATGGCAAACGGCAATAGTGGCGAGGTAACGCAAGATGATGTGATAAATGTTTGATCCTCGAATAACTCAACTTATACGTATCTAAAAGGGCCGAGGGTTGAGAAAAGGCAAAAAGGACGAGATGAATATAAATGAATATAAATAAATGAACAAAAATATAATAACATATAAGAATATGCACTTTTAAGACATGCACTGCGCTCCGTTGCTTTATTTGCAGCGTTTGTATTATTTAACAAAACGATGTGAGAATCCCATTAGAATAGCATAGTTTATCAGAATATCTCCAGTGACATCTAATTTCAGCAGGAGTATCGGTGTTGCAGTTTAATAAAAACTTTTAACCGACTGAATTTGTTATCTGCAATGCGAAAATGTCCTATTTAAAGATTCAACGCTAGTACAAGCCCGATTAAAAAATAAATGTATGTACAAGAATATAAAAATAGAATCTCTGGTGAAATGTTACTCTGCATTTGCGCATTTTTATTTGACCATAAATTTTATTAAGAAAGAAGGAAAGAAGTGGATTATATATTAACTCGCGTATTTCGTTTTGCGCGTTCTCTAATTTATTAATTTGATGAAAGATACATATCATTTTACATTCTTTACGTCCATTGTGGCAATAAGAGCAAGAAGAAAAAAAAAAAAAGGAGCTGCGATAACATGCAAGCGCGCAAGAATCTTCAGATACTTAGTACCGACCGTAATGCGCTATTAGATCGGGAAGCTTAATACAAGAGTGAATTAAAAAACGGTTCATTATAAGACAAAAGAAATAAATGGCGATGGGACGAAAACAGTTTGTATTTAATTTGGCGGAGCGCGAATTGCAGAAATCGGAGAAGAATGGAGGAAAAAGGGGTGAGAGGCCACCCGAGGGCAGAGTTTATCATTATTGTAGACGATCTAAGCAAATCGAGCACAGACCCGAACCAAGATATTGGGGAAGCATTCCGACGTAAAAAAAGAACTAATTTCCGTTTAGGCCGGGGGGTTAAGACTAAAATTGGTAGCAAAGTTAGGGGTGGAACAATCCTCTAACCCAGCAAACTGCGGTCACTAGAGATCCAGAGAAAGATTAAAAGACTACGTCGCTATTTTCGTTAACTGTAAAGTAATGACTTACCCCCGATATACACCTAATAAGATATTTAGTGTTTACTAACCGTATCTTAATTTGTTGTTGGAAACTTTGAACCCTCTAAATGTTATTTATTTGTTTATCTTTTGTTGCCATTTAGCGATTTAACGGTTAAATAGCCTCGTTCCTCCGAGCCTTATACACAACGCTGAAAAATCGCAACAAATCTCAGATTCCATATTTTATATTTAGTTTAAATATATTTATATTTATATTCATTGCTGGACGTTATTTAATAGAAAATTGCATCCTGCATTATTAAATTTGCGTTGTAAACTTTCAGTTTAGTTTACAAGAATACAAAATTCCGGTAATAAATCATTCGTTTCATTGGTGAGTTTGATGGATGGGAGATTAGTGTAATTTTATGGCAAATCCAACGTTTTTTAGAGAATATAATCAGCATGATATTTGATTAAGCTCGGGATGCTATGAAAAGAAGTGAATGAATTGCAGGGTAGTTATCTAGGCGGAATGATAAGAAATGCAGACACCTTTGCAGGGATGACGTAAAGTGTGCGCGGAGACAATTTGATATTGTGGCAGCACGAATGTAATAAAATGTATAGAACACATGGTCTTCACCACGACAAGGAGTCCTGCAATGTAATGAAAGAAAAAACTGATTTATTTGTCAGCTGGTGTGGTTAGAGTTCGCAACAGGTGCATGAGATTGCCGCTAAAACTCTGCAATTTCCACACACACCACCTTAAACATTACTTATGGGGACATGGGATATTACAAAAATTATTCAATACGGCAGCTTCTTCAATTCGTAACCGTTTATCAAAGATAATAGAGCAATTCTTATTTAAATTTCTCGCTGAGACGGGGCGCAACGCAAAGAAGATCTTGCAAATATATTCAAAGTAGCGGCCTGGTGTCATATTCCGTCCTTTCAACACAATCCGAAGAATGCGATAATCAAAAGAAACAAAGCATTCGCAGTCGATGCGTGATACTCTCAACTTCTCGAGCTTTGATCGTATATTCAAATATGTCTTTGTATTGGAAGACATCTGTGAACGTCGAACAGAACCGAGGATGTGTTTGACTCAAGAATTTTATTTAGGATATCTTGCTCTGTTCTATGTCCTGTCTTCTGTCTTATCTGGGAGTGAGAATATATGTCACTCGTTAAAGGGAAAAAAACGAACTATTCCTATATAATTGATTTTTGAGCCTCGCCTTCGCTTTGGATGCCCTTTGGGGTTTTTTATTAAAAAAGAAAAAAGAAAAAACGCCCGCGCGCGCGCGAGTTAAATAGAGAGAATGCATTATAAATCAACAAAGTATCAGCGCAGAGGCTGGGAGATACGCAAGGGGATGCCGGGTACAGGATCGTTGGCTTGCTGGATGTTATTATTTCACGTATAAAGGGGGACCAAAGGAAAACAAACACCGGAAGGCGAAAGGGCGCGGCTGTCACACATGCGGTAATGTACAGGTGCGTCCCTCGTAAGTTCGCAACATGTGTTTTGGGGATACAAGATTATACAATTTGTTAAGCGTAAGTAGATAGCAGTCTATAAATGCGTATTTAGTCCCCAAAGTCGGAGTATCCTCCGCAGTTGTCGCAATGAAAACTACTTTTTATTCTATTTAGTTCCTTTGAGACACTCTGCGGAAACAAGTCTGTAAGCTTCTTAACTCACGCGCAGCTTGAAAACAAATCGCAGTCGGAGGCAGAGGAACGATACAACTGGGAAAATGGAATTGGGAGTGATTCGGAAGACGATCGCCAAACAATCCTAATCCAGAAGGTGAAGAACGAACGACACCTCTTTAATTATCCTCGAAAAAGGGAGCTAACAGAAGTAAACTGAGAAGATCTCGATTGAATTTTGTATGAAATTGAATCTCTCAAACGGCACAAGTTTCACGATTTAGCTTTGTGTTGCTCTTTGTAGAGTCGTCCGCATGCCATGAGACAAATACCTTCACAAAGATGGGACGGAGGGGTAGTTCTCCAACGTTACCACATGTGAAATAGTGGCACGTGTAACAGGGGATTTATCCGATGCCGGCACATAACATCCACCTTTGACGAAATTGCAACAGCTACGTTCATCCGATACATTATAATACCGATCAGACTCAAGGATCCTTTACCTTTGTAATAAAAATACTTCTTACTTGACCCTCTTGATGCAAAATTTTATCGAATCTAACGTTCTCCGAGTATAAAAAAAGCAACAATAACATTGGAAGCGTTTGATATACAACCATGGAACTAAAACACTTCATTTTATCCCCTATTACTGCATAAAAAAAGGACAAGAAATTTTAACCCGATCGTTATAACAAGTTAACAACTATAAATTTTTTATGCAATATTATATGAATTTTTTTTTTTAAATAGCTATTTAAAAATTTTCTTAAAAATAAAACGTCCCCATCATCAAGATTATTATTAGTTGATTTTTCTTCATGCATAAAACAAAATTGTTGGTGGTTGGTGTAGTAAGGTCAAAAAATATCGACGTCTCACGTCGAGGACTTTGTAGATATCCATTTATAGGGTGCCATTATCCGCCCGGATGATTCAAACTTAATGTAAAATGTAGGCTTTTTTGTTTATTTTTGATCTTATGTGTATTTTCAGTAACCATCATGTTCTTGGTGAGAGTTTTCATGTATTCTCGTTTCTTTCTTCTATATACCATGTTTGCTTTCCTTTTATGCTTTGCGGAACTCTTCTTGTGTTGACCTTATTTGTCTGTTTATTATCCTTTTTCTTTTGTTGAAACTATTGTTAGTCGTTGCTTCGCAGTCTTAGTCAAGGTCTATTTTTCTTCAACGCATACCCAATTGTTTCCTTTGGAGCTGCGTTAAAACTTTTTCGGATAAGTGTCATTTCTTTGAACTTTGAGGCTACCACGTTTTATTCGATTATTTAAGTGATGAGCAGTTGGAACACCTACCTGATTTCCTCATTTTTTAATTTATCTATGCAAAACTTTTCCCCTTTTCGTACTTTTCTGTGTTAATCAAAAATTGTTAAAATCTAGCAAAACCAGAAAATAAACAAGGAAATAAGTAAAAAATAGCGGAAAGTTCATTTGGAAGAAAGAACTAAACTTATTGCTAAAAGTATGCATCACAGTGTGAAAATATAAAAAAATTAATCGCTTTAATAATGCCTATTATAGAGTGTTAAATAGTACAAAATTTAAAAAAATTACGGAGGTCAGAGATAAGGAAACGAAAACAAATAAAATTACAGCTGGACCACGTGCAAAATGGATTAAAACCTTACATAGTGTATAAATTTTACACTAAAGCACATAGCAGAGAAAACAATAAAGTATAATGAGGCAACATAACATGTATCATAGATATAAATAAGGCCTTAGCCACAGAAAAGATATTTTCAAAAGCCTTAAAATGTAGAAGGAAAACTACTAAAGTAAAAAAATTAATGTACAGGATAACCTGTACTGTTTGTCTTCCTTTCAGAAAGCAAAAGTAAATCATTTAGGATAGTTGGATATTTTATTGATAAGTATAATATTAGCGGCTAGCCAAAATGTACTCCATAATCCAGAAGTAACTGGCAAATAGTAGCTGCTTCTTCTTCAGGTTCCTCAATGACCAGCGAAATCTGTCCTTGATCATCTTGTATAACTGGCACGTGATGTGCTGTCCTTTTATGTATATTTCACAGACAAAACTTTTTTATTTGGCCTGACATGCTATTTCTTTCTATTTTCTGGTACCTGTAATGCTGCATTATGTAACCTAAGTATTCCATTTTTTTCTGATTGTGTTTAGTAACTCTCTTTATTTTCCCACTTGGTTCAAGAATGCTGCATTTGTTATTTTGTCCATTCATGATATTTTAAGCGTATACATCCTTATTTCAAATGCTTCCAGATGTGTTTTGGTGTTTTCTTTGATGGTCAAAGCTTCGCATCCACATAAAACAATTGGCAAGATATCGCAATTCAGCGGTCTTTAGCTCAATATTGTTGTTGCACATAATGTTTTTCATTCTTTAAAAAGAAATTTTTGTAATTTCGATTCTTCTTATTATTTCACCTTCACTTTTGCCTTCTTGATGGACCCACTCTTAGGCAGGTAAAAAGGGGAAAATTTAAAGGAGGCCTATGTTTAAAATTAAATAAGTGGTTGATTATCTTAATGCGATAATTATGATAATGTACATTATTTTTTTTGTAAAAAAATTATAAATTTATCAATAAGTTGAAACACAAATTGTGTATGCTTATATGGAACACAAAGAAGTGTCACTAGGTTGCTAATACAGTGACATTGCCGAAGCAAATTTAGCATTCACATAAAAACAGTACGCTAAAACGTTATTATTTAGTGAAAAGCACCAATGACGTGTAACGGTGGTATGAACGGGCAGCGCATAGTTAGATAACAAAGTTTAAAAGTGGAATAAATAACAGTACGCTTTTAGTTAAAGTGCATTGTGCTTTTACGCCTATATACAACAAACTTTATTGAAGAGGTTAATTATATTTTTGTTCCAATACGTATAAAATTGAAAATGTCTCCTTCCTATTTAACTGCAGCATTAGCCACTTGACACCTATATTTTAACTGAATGGACATATCTTCTGATGTGATTGCTTTATTAGCTCGGCGCTGACACGGTTTTGTGTACGTAGCCAAGAAGCGATTGCACCCTGCATGCATACAGTAGTAAATTTCCTGACTTTTCGCTGCTTTCTGTAACCCTCTATATCTAATCTATCACCTCTCAAATTTTAACGAGATAACATTTTTAGCTGCTTTAAGCAAATTTTAATCATTTTCGTTTCTCTTGGTCTCCACAAGTTTGAAGATTTTGTTTTTTGGTTTCTTCTTCTTCAAGTTTTTTGATTTGTCTGCTTAAGAGTATCGAACCGTTTGGGTCCGCCATTTGCATTTAAATGGCATGTTAGTTAGCCATTTCATTAGATTATGAATGTTTTGAATAAGGTTACTTTTTCATAGGATAAACGCTTTCTGCTCACGCTATGGCGACCGTGGAGGGCGCCTGGGAGTTGATCGCGACCGTCAACTAGCGATCGTGCTTGTGCCATGGGCCTATTACCTGTTCGCTCATCTAAGACTTATTATATAAATCGTCAAGAGAATGTACTTCTTGTTATTATATTCACCTTATTTTCTTTATTCGCGCGACTTTATATCCTGAGTAATATTATTGTTTGCTTTTCAAACGTACGTTGCTGTTCTGCAGGTCTATAAAATATTCGTGCGGCAATATTTTTATAAATATATTTATTTATGATGCTCGACACTTGTTTTATGACACCAAATATATACGTATCGATGTAAATGCATTATTTATTTTTGTTGAGCTATTGTAATAATATGAATTTATACTGTTTCATTTACGATATGGCATCACAAAGGGTTTACTTTTTACTATTTTTCACAGAAATAGCACTGAGTTTATGTTCTTTAGCGATCAAAGTTGACTCGATCTGTAACAATGGAAAATGTATTGCATAACTGATCGATGATGTGCCATCTTCTCATTGTTATTCACCAAGAAGCGAATGCGATACTTGCCCCTCATATCCGGTGTACCTGCCTTGATAAACATTCCCAGTAATCCATATTGACACATGGCATACAGAACCTGCTTGGTGCGCCACTGTGCTCCATACTTTACCACCGCAGGCACGACCAAGCTAACATTTTACGTTTAAAAATATTATACGACCCCAAAGTAAACTACACTTGATATCATTTAAAAGCAGCCCTTAATAAAATGAACAATCCATGAAAATTAAATCTTTTTAAATAAAATACCCTAAAAAGAAAAATTAAAAAGAATATATCAGGTACATTCTACAAGTTGAAATTTGTTTGGTTATATAAGGCACCTAAGTTCATAGATCAATTTTTATATGTTTAGAAATATTTTATTGCATTATTAAAGAGCAATGAATTCTGCTTTAAATGCATTAAATTTTCTATTTGCTAGTAATATCAGGTGTAAGAGCAAGAATGTTATGTGACGTTTCGATATTTTAAAATTGATTAGAGACAAATAAATATAGTTTAAATATTTGAATTTTAATAGTGGTATCCCAATTCCTATCGACGATATAACAAGCAATGAATTGTATATGTACAACTTCGAAAAAATCAAAAATTGATTGAATGGACCGAAACGTTGTTGGAACAAAGGTAAATCCTAAATTTAAAAACAATTACCAATATATAATCTCTATATTCTAAAGTAAGTTAAGGCGTGACCTTCTCACCATTTGGGCCCCATCAGTAGGGCACTGGGGAAGGCGCCCCTAATGCTAGCAATATTCGGCCAAAGTTCCCCCAACTTGAATTCTCTGATGTAAGCGAGAGCACGTGCAAATTGCAAATTGCAACAGTTTTTCTCACAGTGGTGTTTCCTACATTTATTTTTACTTTTTTTGTTTTGTGTTTTCCAAATCCATCCAAATGACAGTAAACTGACACTTCCTTTACAAAATTGTTCAGTCTCGTCAGTTGGATAAAAAAAACAGCAGGGAAAACTGATATGAAAATAACAAAAAATGGCAACGTTTGATAGAACTGAGGAAAAACTGTTACTATGTAAAGAGCCTGCGGTTCCTGTTGACATTTTAAGCACAAAAGAAGAAAAAGTACAAGGGTTTTTAGTCTGTAGGAATTTAGCACTTTTGACGAAGACAATGTTCACTCCCTCTCAAAAAATAAAACTTTATTACATTTGGACTTTCTTTTTGGAACTGACCACAACGAAAAACAATAAAATTTAGGTGATCAAGTGATATCTTTATAAACTCGAATATGTATACCAAACTGTCCATGATTAAAGTTCTAGTAAAATAGAGTAGAAATCAGTAGTGGAACAAGGCGAATAATAGATTTACTATCTCACCGTGCAATCCTACGCTTCTCTACCATAATTTTGTATTCTATTTTACCAATTACGGTAAAACTTTATAAGTGTTAGGTCGGTTAGTATTAACTTAAGTTACTCTACCGTTAATTTTTCTGATAAAAACTAGACTTTCAAGCGCAAGAGATGTTTTTAATTTTATATTTACTGTTTAAATATAATGAACAAAAAATATTAAAAAACGGCCAAAACAATTTAAGTAGCATAGATTTAATAAAATTAAAAAAATTGTGAAGTTTACCACGAAGTTTTAAAATCGGCAGAAGCGCCTTGCAAGGTCGCCAGCTGGTTAGGAATAAAACCATAACAATAATTATCTATTAACTTATAAACAAATTATTTGCTTAATAAATAATATATAACTTCCTTTGAGGATTAAAAAGAATTTTTAAGGTGTTTTCTGAGGCCCAGTAGTTTTTATATTTTACAAGAGTGCACGGGCTATAATTATACATACAACAGACGTCATATGCTGAGGAATCGGCAAATAAAAGTAGAATCAAGCAGAATACGAAACATTTTTCAGGGGCCGTAAATCTGAACGAATTGTTGGCAGCCGGTTTGGAGACGCATCCGAAATGCGATGACCCGCCCGAGCAGAGTACAAATGTGAAATAATGAACGTCAATATCGATACACATCTCAATGGGGAATCATGGCAGTCAAGTTGATTTCAAATATCGGGCGACTAAAAGTCTGCAGAATACGCCATCTTATTTTTAACCTGATGGCTAATGTTTAATTTTTTTTATTTTTAACAGGAAAAGAAGAGATTCTTTTCTATTCTTACAAACACAAATCTTTTACACAAGTCGCCAATCAGGAATGGAAGATGCCAAATTAAACGGCAGTTTACACCCAATAAAGACTAAATTACTCTTTACGTACGATGAATTGCCACTGTGTTGGGAACTAAATTATTATTTGTGTTGTAGTAAAACCTTTCTCCAAGACCAACATTCGGACGCCAATTCTAAACGCAATTGTGCACACCCTGTTTATTATTAATACATCATTAGAGACCCTAAACAACATTACATTAATGTAAACCTAACATACGTTCAACCCATGATAAACATCATATAAGGTGAATTATTAAAAAAAAAACATTCACAAATAAAATATTATAATAAAAATGTTGTTAATTTTTCGCTGTAACTCAAGAGCTCTTACTAAAAAACTTGTTTGTTTAATAGTATGTGAGACAAAATTTAAGATAAATTTGACAATTTGAATTAAGTTTTAAAAATGATGCTAATTTAAATGCAATTTTTTTTGGAAAATTTCTTCAAAAATATCTTTATTCGGGTAAATTTGGTCAAGGGAAACTGGAGATTTACTTTCGGCATTTTCTTAAAATTTGTGAGAATGGGGTCCAAATTTTCGTTTAAAATTAAAAATTGTTCTAGAGTAAATGTTTTTGAACAAAAAAGTAAGAAAAAAATAATTTCAAAAAATATTTGCCCCGAAATGGGCATGTCTAAGAAGTAGGTATATTTTTCGCCACTAAAATATGCAAGCAATGTCCTTAGGTCAGATATTTCGTTAGTGCGTTTACTCTATTACAAGAAGAAAAAAATAACAGCGCGCGTGTAAAAGTATTTTTAATTAAATATAAAATAAAATAATTCTCAATGTATGACAAAGACAGGTGTTGAATTTCTGAATTTTTACTTACCTTTTTTCATTAATTTAAGTTTTTGATATGATTTTAAATTTTAATTAAATAATTTTGCTTGTTGTTGTTTTACGCTGCAGCCAAAGGACGTGTGATAATATAAGATTAAAGTAGGAAGTGAACCTAAATGATTGTGTTTTCAGGATTAGAAATGAGTCGTCTGCTTTGTTGTATTCTCTGTGTGCTTCATCAGCATGTGTTCGCGCTCATATTTACATTTGCTTACTGGTTTAAATTAATTCAATAGAAAGAGGCTAGCGAGGAAATAAATCAGAGGTTTAATTCCGAGAAACGCGATGTCTGGCGTCACGGCTACTTATGCCAAAAGTCTTAGCACATATGCAAAAATTGTCTCCATCTCCATCTTTCTAGCTTAAATGTGCGCGGATTCTAGAATGGCAGAGGATGTTAACAACAAGGCTTTCATGTCTGACACGACGAAAAGCAGGCGTCACTCGCATTAACAATAAAACGTGCTGGAATATGAATATCAAACTTGGCACATTATGAAGTTTACTATTAGCAACTGTAGGCCTGCCACACTTCCAACTGGTCCGAAATTAAATTTGCAGCTTATAAATTATAAATGACATCAGATTTCTCATGGGATATCTGACGATATTCGTCAATATGTTTCCTCCCTTACTATACGCAACTCAACCCCCGAATGTACGCATAAACGTTCATTTTATTATTTCCTCTATCGTAACCCAGAAAGGAGTGCCAAAACTTTCAACTAATTTATATAAAATATTGCAGATGAACAAAGCTGTAGCGCCGGGTGTCCTCCGAGCTACGCCACGTCTACGACTCGCATTTGTTAATTCCAACTTGTCTTCATAAAGATTGAAGCACGAATTGCTCATTTTCAGGAGCGCAGAGCATTGCTCACAATAAAATGTTTCATAATAATAATAATAATAAAGTAAACTCGTCTCTGTATATAATAATATAAGGCTACAGGTTTCTGTAACAAGGGACTTGTACGCCCAAAGCAGTACACAAATTAGATACATGCTACCAATTAAGGCAGGCCCGGCGGCTCAGGAACTTTACGGTTACGAACCTGTACTCCGCATTTTACAATACCGGATTTTCTTTATTATTTATCAGAAAAACATATAAACTAAATGGGAATTCTTTTAAAAAATACTGTAATTGAAACCAAAAGAAAAACAAAAAATTGCGCTTGCGCGAGTTAATTATCGATCTATATCTATAATTTTCCCTAATTACCGTCCGCAAACACACATTCATTAATTATTTTAATTTTTAAAAACGTCCGAATTGCGTTGATTGTGTTATTTTTTTGCAATAAATTTAAATGGAAATCGATAATGTGGGTATGAAATTATCCCTCTATTATTAAAATGCTGGTAAGTTGCGAAGAGAAAGAGGGCGAGGGTGGTTCGTTCTAACTGATTAGCGTTTCTGATAAGTCAATACTCTATTTATCTGCATAGTTTAATTGACAGGCAACGCACGTACGTAGCCAATTCAACAGCTCTGCATGCAAAGTCTGATGGCTTACATTTTATTCAGTCATTCTAACAATAGAAACAATGCAAAATTAGTTCTATACAAATTACCCACAATATCAATAGCTAACCTCGACAGTAACATAAAAACGTTCATTGTTACAATTTTACAGATTTTCCTACATAATTTTAAAATTTTCTCTCATTAACAATTTTAATCATATCAGTTATTGATATCAAACCTAAACCCAACCGTATTTCCATTTACATGTTATTTCTGCACTAGCATTAAAACTCGCGAGCTGCAACAATGATATGAGTTTTAAATTTTACATTATCCATTGGGAAATGTTTAGTTAATACATTATTGAAAAATTAAAAGCTATAAATAAAGTATCACTTGCGTTAGTGCATTTTCCGTTTTACTATTTTATCTAATAAAAAAAAAACTTTACGTAATATTCACATACGTAAAATAATTAAAATTCGAGTTTTGCAATGAAAATACACAAATCGACGAATGAAAAAATACATTTCCCGAATGAATATGCACATCGTATATATGCGTGTTTGTCTGTGTGAATAAATGATGATACAAAATTGTTTTATTGGGGTTTATTAATATTTAACGCATTTTGGATTACTCTAAAACTATTTAATTAAAAATAAAAAATCTATTTATTGGAAATTAATTATTGGTAAAATGGTTATGTACATATACGTGATATGATGATGAGAAATTATCTATCAAAATATAGGAGTAGATCTCAAAAAAAAGGAAGACTACCGAAATCTTCAAAATGAAATTGGTTAAGTTAGAGATAAAAAAAATTTTGGCAAAACAAAAAAACGAATTGAAACATACGCGGTCTCATAAGATGTGTAATTAACGAGTAAATATCTATCAAAACGTTGAAATAGTTTCAAAAAGAAAGAGCAATAAAGACTACAAAAATCTTAAACAAAACATTGGTTCACCTATGGATAAAACAGAAAAATGTACATGGCGGCGCAAACAAATATGACGTTTGAATTGAATTCACCTATAACTAATGAGAAATTACCTTTTAAAACCTAAAAATGGATAAAAAAAAAATCAAAAGAATACTGCTTATATGTTAGGCCGACCACATCACCAATGTTGAAGTATGAGACGTGTGCAGAAAAAAACTCTAAACGTTTAGAAAACAAAATCAAGATAACATCTGAAGAAATTAAGCTAGCTCTAAAAATTATGAAAAAAAAACAAATCTCCCGGGCTAGGAGGTGTGCCTGTAGAGCTTTAAAAAATGCCACTAGCTTTGTATTAGAATGTCTGGTAGAAATATTTATTAGATATCTACAAAGAGACAAAATACCAATATGTAGAAAGATAAATCATGTAATCTCAATTCGCAAGAAAGTAGATAAAAGAAAGTACCACAACTATAAAGATATCAGCGTTTAATCATTAATACTCGTATAATATCTCAAAGAATAAACGAAAACAATATCGAGGATCAAAGTTGTTTGAGAACGGAACGCCTCACCACTGATAGAAAAAATATGGCATTTTTTTAAATAAACTGTGAACAGCACTACAGGAAATGAAGTTGAAGAGGCAAACATATTACTCTTTATTGATGATCACATAATATTAGCGAAAGATGCGGATGACATTGATTATATGACAAAACAGCAAATTTTAAAATTCGGGATTTAATAATATAACTTCACTTGATAATGTCAGAAGTTGCATCCCATTATTCGAAGTATGGTGCGCAAACTCCAACACCTCAAACAGGATTTAAGCTTTCGCGACTTGAGTCGATGTAAATTTTCTTACTGTCGGGTTCATTCGCGTATTTTTATTTAGTTTTTGCCTAAGTTTTGCTCGCCATTGCAGGGATTATTCTCAAGGCAAAAAAGTCCGATGACCTTGTTTAAAACTGACTCACGTCAGAAATACGCTTCTTAACAACAATTACAATTTAAAGGATATTAATCGTGTCATCAAAAAAATCATCAGTAGAAATAAAAACCGCAAGAAAAAACGGACCCACCTGTTTCTTTGGCGCTTTTGCCATATGTATATAGCTGCACAGACAATATCGGACAAGTTTTACACAAATACAATGTAAAGACCATTTCTAAATCGAACTCCAAATTTTTTTTTGTAACAAACAGTGTGAAGAACAAAATTCTTCTTTCAATTCTCGATCAAGTCAATTGCAATTTGAAATATTTAGGCAAAACCAAACGGCAATTTAGGATATACATAACTAAGCATCAACGGGGGGGCGGTACGTCTTAAAAACATCGGCGGCTCAGCTCTGGCCGAAACTTCCTTCAAGACAGGTTATCAAATTGATTTGACTAATATGAAGTCATTATCTATAATCCCTTATTATAAAAAGCGTAAAATTTGCGAAGCGATTTGGATTCATAATAATCCCTTCAACTTAAATCATGAAAATGGTTTTGAAATCTCCAATACCTGGAAATATTTGTTTTCATCATTAAACTTCCACCTCCACTAATAAATTTTCATTCTAAATAGGTATACACACTTAAACAAAGTTTCCAGTCATCGAAATTTTTCGCCTTGGAAATGCTCCCTGCAATGGCGACAAAACGTTGGCAACAACCAATAAAAATACGCGACTTAAACCCAAAAGTGAGAAAATTTATATCTCAAACAGCATCAGCACTGCAAAAAAATGACCATAAAAAGCAAAGATATAAAAAAAAAACAAGCACACTATTTACATTAACAATGAAAAATAAACAATTACTTTGGTGTACAACAACAATCGACTATTAAATAAGTAAAGAATGGATCCCGCAAAGAAGATGAAAAGGAGGCAGATCGTCTAAGGAAGCAGTGCCATAATGACATTCAAGAAGCTGTTTAGAGAAGGAAAAATAAAAATAGATAAAAAAATTAAACTAATAGAGATCGATGGTGTTTGAATTGCAGAAGATAACAGTTTCATATATGGTGAATGCGCCGGGAAGAAAACATTATACTTACAAATTTTGAAAATTTTTATGTCAATTTTTACATTTTTACAAATATTTTTTTACACGTTCAAAAACCAATAAAATTTTCCTCTAATGCATTCAATTTCAAATTTGAAATCCTTAAAATTCATTCTTTAATCAGGATTAAATTTTTGACATTTTTTTTAATAAACGGAAAAAAACAATTTGTGTTTATTTTCAAAATTTTTGTATCACTTTTTATTTAATTTTAAATATTTCTTTAAACTAAAAAAAAACGTTAAATTCTGCTTTAAATACAAAACATTACTAAAGTGCAGCTCTGCAATTCACCTTAGAAGGCGTTAATTGTTGTTTTTAAATAAACATTAAAACGAACAATTGCAGCTGTATTTTTAAATTATTAAGTAAATTTTTATGTGTCTTAAAATATTTTTATAGTTTTTTAGATAACAATAAATTCTGCTTTAAATATTTTCTATTTTTAACTTTTACATTATATACTAATTTTGGTATTGTTTATTGGCATTTATTTTTTAATGAATGTATAAAATAATTTAAGCTCGTTTTTTAAACTTTTATATAATTTTTAAAATATTTTTAGTCTTGAACCTTAAGTTTGTTTTTAAAAATAAATAGGTTTTAAATTAACCCACTTATTTGTCCACAAAATCAAGATTAATCAAATCCTTGATATTTTTCAAAATCAACATAAAAAAAATTTTGGCAAATTTTAAAATTTTGATGTCAATTTTGATATTTTTCAAAATTTGCTCTATTAGTTTTAAACGACATAAAATTTTGCTTTAAATTGAATTATTTTTTTGCAAACCCTAAAATTTATCTACTTGACCAGGCATTTTTTAAAGCAGAAAAATAATTTTATAAATTATTACTTTTTTAATTTTTCGTATTGAAAATTGAGATGTGAAAAATCAAGACATTTTGTTTTGGTAATTTTAGGTTTCTTTAATTTTAGACCTACATAAAAGTATATTTGCTGTATCGTTTTTGTACCCGATCTAAATAAATAAATAAAAAATTAATTAATTTTAAAAAACTTTTAATTTTTTACATTTAATTTTATCTACTAAGTCAGGCGTTAATTATTAACATTTTTTTAAATACACTTTAAATAAGTTGTTTAAGAAATTATTTTTATGTATTGTAAATAATATGTAGCAGTTGGTTAGTAAGTTAGGAGTTGTACCAAAAGCAACTAGTTTCAATACTAGTATTAAAACTTTATGAAGCATAGAGATCTAATACAATTCACAAAGGTAGATGAGATCTAACTTGAGGCAGTATATTTGGTCGCCCCTCGGGCTGAATTTACAACAAGTAAGGGTCAATTGCACCACTAACTAACAAACCCTCGTCTTCATAATTTATGTATTTCAAACATAAAGGTAGAGGCTATGAAAAATGCGAGTCGTTGCTAGTTTATGTGGCGGTAATGAAGTAAATTATTTAAAAAAGGACCCTGGTGTTAATTAAAACGAACAAATGTAGGAAATAAAATGGTCGAGTTGGGTGATGATCGGGAATTGTTGAGCTTGTGGTGGAGATTGCTATTGGCTCCTCTACTTTGTGATGAAGTTATTCGTTGTTAAAACAAACCACGCGAAGAAACAGCGTAATTACCGGCGACTTTGAGTTGAGGATTTATTTGATTATCATCAATTCTTGTAAAGTAAAAATATTTTATTTAAATTTGCATGCGAATTTTTGAGTTATTTTTTCAAACATGTGTGACCTAATATCCCTCGGCTAAAGTAAAACTGCATGCACAACAAGAAAATTAATTATTAAAAACAAATTGCCCCGGGTAGGTATTATAATACATTTTAAATGGAAATTTTACAACAACCACTATATGAAAGGACAAAATCAAATGAAATTAATAAATATAAAAGGTACGCTCGCGCTCTTTGTAATAAAAAGAATATACACGGGTAAAAGGTATAGCTACAGAAAAGCTTTAATTATAAGCACACGTTGGGATTTAATTTTTTAAAACTTCACTTACAGGAGTAATTTAGTTTGAAATAACATTATTTTTTTATATTGATACATAAGCCGCGCGCATACGTTCAAAGAGATATATGTTGAAAATAATATTGTATGATTTTTATTTGTACTAGTTGAGAAGGAGAGATTTAAAAGGATCTGGAATCTAATCTGGTATTAGATTTTGATCGCTTCTTTCTCTTTTCGCATTGGCGCCAAGCCTTCACGACACCGAGCAGCAAGAGCAAGAGAACATACCGCATACTAAGAAAACTGGGCTATTGCGGATATAGAACGTTTCTGTCCATACTTCTTAACCTTCTCCAATTTGCTGTTTTATGGGTAGTTGTTCTTTTAATCCGAGTATAAAAGACTTTGTTCAGTATAATGTTATACTTGTAATCTGCCACCCAAAGGAATAAATCCAATCTGAAAGATCCGAAAGTTTATATAAATTCCGCCGAGGAGAAATTAAGAAACAATGGATTCCGTTGATATTCAAAACAGCTCCTTGTACAGGCCAGATTAGTCGGAAGAAGTTGTGATAAGTGAGATAGGTTTATTCGCATCCCGGCATGATTTCCCTCAGGATCACACGTGTACACGTATTGTTATTTGGTTCGGTCGAGCCGTGCCAGTGCCGGTTCTAAAACTGCTTGTCTCTCCCGACACCTACAGCCGCAACCCAACCTGCTGCTCCACCAAATGTTCCATTTCCTTACCTAATTCCACTCCTGTAACCATTTACGACCTCCTAAACATTTTTTTATTGCTTTGACAAAATAGTTTTTTTAAGTTTTTCTTTGCTCCTCGGGGTAGTAACGTTATTTAAAAACGACAACAGCACGCACAAGCCAATATCGAAAAGAGAAGCTCGAAACAATTTAAACATGCTTTCAGGCGATACACAATTTAACTTCTTTAAAACTTTCTCAACTTGTATTATTAACATATTGTTTACTTGCATTGCATATATTATAATTATGATAATGACAGTCTGCCTTTGTTATAAAATTTAAATTAAATGCATCGCAGGAAATATTCCTGCGTTAATTTTGTTGGCACTTTGGGCGAAATGAAAGCATTGCAGATATATTTCATCAGAAGAAGCGTTTATTATAAATGATATATCAAAATGGGAACATTATAGTCGTTGGCTCACAGATAATAGATTTTGGATATTTATTTATCGGTGCGTTAACTCTTAATATGATTTATTTCATTTTAGCGATTCAAGCGCAGCGCGCACGGTTGTGTCCTTGATCAAAAGAGATAAGGCTAGGGTTAATTCGGGCGATGTAAAGCGTTTGATGAAGAGATGCTTTCGCTTTGTTTGTTGCAATGTTAAATATAAAGAAACCGTCACTTGCAGTTGAAAGTACGTGGGGTGCTCGAAGTAGCTCGCTCGACCCAGGTGAGGCGACCCATTAATGTGTGAGATCGGTGGCTGAACACACGTCCGGTGTATTAAAGCGAGCTTCAAACCTCGGGTCACTTCTATTGATATTTTGCAGCACGCAGTTATTAAGATCAATATATGCAAATTAGAAATGGTTTTCCTTAAGACCTATTTACTTTTACTAGGTACGGGGTTTCCATATCCCTAATACGATATCGCATTATGTAGAACCGTAAATAAAATAAATTTTAATAGTCTTTTTATCTTCGGTATTTAAATTCGGTATGGATATCTTCTTTAATATCTCTTTTCTGCTAGCAATCGTTGATAATGGCTGTTATCGGCGTTCCTTTACTCGTCCTTTGCTTCCACACACATCCCGCAGCTCCACTAAAAACTCTCCCCGACAACTTGCTCGAAATTTAATTATTTTATTGGAAATTATGAAATTAAAATAATAAATTGTCGAAATGGTCTGATTGGTAAATATCAATCTTTCTTTGTCTTCGGAAACGAAAAAAAAAAAACATCATTTATAACTTTTCAAAACGTTGTAAAGGGCTTTCTTAATTAATTGGAAACGATTAATATTTCAAGCAAAATTAAACAGTCTTTGAAGACGGGTAACTTTACCCCTTGTGTCAAACGATGGGATATACAGTCCCCGTTCAGTTTCATCTGAAAATAAGTCGTTTCTTTCTTCTCTTTCGGCACTTTGATATTTGATAATCTTATACGAGATGCTTTCTTTAATTTGCATTGAAAATGACGTCGAGCCTTTTACCTATCCAAGGATTTCTGACGAATGACTTAATTCATTTGGTGTACACCCCACTGCGAAATTGGGTAATTAGAGCAGAGCACCCAACCACCCAACAACAACCGAGCCTCCAAACAGCCAGCAAGTAAAATGAACATTCATAAGTGCGATAATAAAACGAAACGAAACGAACAATTGTTTCTATTAACTAAACATCTGGCTCGATGTGGTGTCTAACAAACAATTAAGATGGTAAATGAGAACGTGAATTTTTATTGCTGCAAGTTAGATGACTATTAAAAGTATGATGATTTTCATTAAAATAATGCGGCATAATTTTAAAAGTTTATGCTAATATCTGTCAGCAACTTTAGTATTATTAAGGGTATTTTATAAAGATTCCTAAATGAATAAAATAAAACTTGCTGCTGCTGCTACTGCTGCTGCTGGTACATTGAGACAGTTTCACATTTCTATCGAGATGTAAGTAAAGCAATAATAAACAGCTGGTCTTTTTAATTACAACAGAAGAAGAAAAGTACACGTAATGAAACGTAGACAGGCTGGCAGACGAATGTCTAACAGAAAGATGGATTGCCACGTTGCTTATTGTCTAAATACCAAAACTTCGTTGACGTTAACTCTTTAAATTTGAGCACAAAACACGAAAAGCTTTGTTATTCACTTTGCTGTGAAATATAATCATTGAAAATTAATGGAGGAAATCTATCATTTGTATTTTGGAGCACAATGTGCGGCTCTCTCAGTAATATTATTAAAAATGGATGTTAAAGAGTACTCGTAATTACGTGTCCTGCAATGATATCGGAGTTCATTTTTCACGATGAATGTCAAACAGAAATTCGCTACGCCACATTTGTTCCTATAGCGTTAGGTGAGTTAATTATTTACACGCTCGCAGTACATTGTACATGTAATTAGTCGAATGTAATTTATAAAGTAATAATAATGAAATAACGAGGAAGGCTTTAACAAATGGTAGGTGTTTGTTATAGTAAGTGTATTCCGCTCTCGTGCTAGTTTGCTAGGAACAGCTGGCTAGGCAGGCTAGGCTTATTTGATCGCGAACTACATCTACCAGTTAACAGTACCAGTGAAGCTCGTAGCAAAGCTAGTAGTATGCAGCCGCAGGCTATGCGGTTAGCGCACGTTGTAACAATCATGCATACGTTACAATTACAATCCACGCCTGCGCTACCCCTATATACGACCCTCTACCCGATGCCCTGCTGCCCTCCTATCCTCCTGCTGCTGCTGTTGCTGCTGCTGCATACCATGCTACACCATATATTGCACGGAGCAAACACACCAAACGCCAGAAATACACCTAATATATAATCAAATATTTAATATGTACGAATTCAAATATTTACAACACAACAATGCGCGCTGAGAACTTGCTCGCACTGTACTAACTGCAAAAGTGGTGTAAGCGCGCTCCTCGCGTTCTCAACAGTTGAAACCAATTATGTCTTAACCACAGAAATGTAAAATCAACCAAAAATTAATTAAAAAATTTTTGCTCTAAAGATTATCTATGTGCATTCGTAAAATAACAGTTCACAATCGATTCATTTGCGCAACCCCTATATTACCAAAACATATTTTCAGAGATTTTCCCCCCTATTAAGCGGTACGAGTAAATGCAAAAATGCTAATTAATTTCTAACATTTATAAAATGTAACTGTAATCCCTTTAGAATAAATTTTTCGTTTAAAATTGATTATTTCCCTGAATGACAATATAAAATATACAAGGCCGGATATCCTGCTTATATTACCAGAGTTAATTGAGGGAAAATCACCGAGTTAATATATTATACAGCATCATTATCCGCACATTATTCAGTTCTCCCTTGATTTGTTCGCAAAGTTATATAGTTTGTGTGGATTGTTCGTTTCAAACCTTTGCGACGCCACAATTTTCTCGTTACAAATAAAAGCACGCACTGGCGCAACTAGCACAAGAGTTTCCGTTTCCTTCGTTATTCCATCGGATCATAATCCGAGAGATGGGTGCATAAAAATCCGCGAGCTTTGAGCACGGGACGCTCAAAACCAGAGGTAATATATCGAGAGGATTTCGTGCTACTAGATACAAATGTAACTCATTTTCGTCGCAGACGTTAGAATTATTAATTATAAGCGATGAAATAAGTTTGCTTTCTTACAGATCTGCGCTGCACCAGAGATATGTGCGATAAAGTTTCTATGAGTACAAACAAACTTTTTTAACTTGATGTCAAAGGGAGACCATTAAAAATTATGGAACTTTTAATTTAAGTTCAAGACTTATTTTCCGGTAGTATTATTAAGTATCATATTTTTATTAACCTGCAGTACAAATTCTACCGGAAAATTATCTTTTGTGGATGCCCTGAGCGAAAAGAAAAGAAAAGAAAAGACAATTTCATACACAAATTCCAATAAGTCGGGCTGAAAGTTTAAAAGATTCAATTTAGAAAATTGTTCTTAATTGAAAATGTACGCGACATTTATGCTTTGTATTTTTCTGAAAGAAATTACAATCAGAAAATCAATTACTCTTTCGGTTTATTTACGACTATTACAAGGCTCACATAATAATGAGATCCTGCAACGACGAGGAACATAACTGGTGCGCAATCCTACGATCCTGCAATTCCTCACAGCGCTCTGTCGGTGGAAAGCTCAACTGAAAAAGCTTAGCTTTTCACAATCAATAGAAAAGACGCAAAATTAAAGCTCTCTAACTTTCACATCAGTTTTCTCCCATGAATGGGGTTCGTATCTGAACTAAGCCCAGCCTCCCCTGGCAATCGTTAATTAATCTTCAAAATAATCCAATTTCGACGGCATTTTCAAAGATAGCATAACCAAATACAATACATTCCATTAATCAAATTAAACTAAACAGCGCTTTGACCTAAATAAACACCAGAAAATTTATGGGAATGTATTCATGGAATAATATATCACCGCTTTTTAGTAAAAACACATGTATGTAGTTATAATATTTATTTTAATTAGGATTTCCATAAAATATTGAACTAAAAGTTTGGTCCTGATGGGTTTTTGTAATCACCATTAGCATAATTATATGCGCGCGCGTGCGCCATTCGTTTTATTGTGCTTTTTTATAATTCACCAGTGGGCTCATAGTTTTATGGGGAGAATTGGTGCATGTGATATGGCCCTCAACTGGGAACTGGAATCTGGGGACTGGGGACTGGGGACTAGGGTCGTTGATTCAGCCCCCGAAAAAATAAATACGATTCTGGTTTACATTTTAAACGTATCTTTCTGCAATATGGTTCAACGGTTACGATTCGTGGCAACTGCCTTGTCTGAAGCCGGGGGATGAAACGATAATATGTATATGGGAGTAACGAGTTTTAAGAAGCGACTTTGTTGATGAGCGCTCGAATCGAACTGTCGGTTTCAGGAGGTCTATTATCGAATATCGGAAGTAGCGAATTAGAGAGCGCGTGGAAGTGGCGATGGAATAATAAAGCACAGCTGTCTTAAGAGAAAATAGGATATCTTGGTGAAGCGCAGGATTTTGGATGAACCACCCCCTAGATTTGAATGGCATAAAAAGATTAAAATGACCTTTTGCCACTCCCTTAGTGGCGCATTGGGCAACACACGACGCCTCCTGTGACGTCAGGCTATCTAGCGTCGCGACGCCTGCCCACGTACCGTTTATCATTTGAAAACAAATATGATTGACAGTAAATTGGTTGAAATTAATAACAACCGTCGTCTTCAGAATCATGCGGCCGCGAGTCCGAGTCGCCTGCGAGCAGTATTGCAGTGGTGTATCGCTCCTGCGGCGTAAACATAAACAAGAAGAGGGGAGAGAATTTAAGTTGCAGTCACGCAACCGCAGTACGTTTCGGAGGATATTGCCGGCAGGTTGCAGGTTGCCGGATGCCGGTTGAAGTTGATGGTTTCTCTCGCACTCACACCAACTGCAGAATGTTAAATGCTACAGCTCTTTTTCTGTACAAAGCAAAGAACTCGCGAGATTTCCAAAGGAAACGTTTATTATTATATAGAATTGCATCAAATTACGTTTCTCTGTGCTTCTTTATGTCGACTTTATTAGGTCATTTATATTTTTACGTTAATAGACTGGTACATATTTACCATTATCATTAACCTAACTAATGGTGGTATTATTGCAGCTCTATTCTCTTTATTCCGTGTTTATTTCATAGAATAAATCACATCATAAAACAATATTCCTTTAACTACTATTTTCACTGCTAATATTATTATATCTACAATCATTAATGCCTGTTTCTATAAAATAATTCATGAAAACTATTTTCTACACAAATTTTTATTTTTTAACTAAATAAACCCCAGAAAAGATAATTCTATTACGCAAAAAACTAATTTAAAAAACGAACAGGTACTTTTTGGAATACTCAATGAAAAACTTTATTTTTTGTCTATCGTTTAGGTGACGATTATTGCAAAGTAAATTGCCTACATCTTCTTTATTAACTTTTATTTATTTCTGATCCAAGCTCATTTTAAGTCTAATTTAAAAACCAAAAATTAAAGTAAATATCATTTAAACAATTCAAAAGTTTAATAGTTTTATTGGCTGTTACCAACGTTCTGCTCGCCATTACAGAAACCATTCTCAATGCGAAAAAGTTCAATGACTTCAGTTATCTTAAACCCGAAAGAAACTTTACATCACTTCAGGTCGAGAAACCAACCTAACACTGTAAAATTATTCGTAAAATGTCTTTCAAATTTACCCCCAAAAAATTTCTCTTTGTTGCAAAAAAACATTAAAATAAAATGCTCTAAATAAGAAATATAGGTTTTTTCAGTAATCAACGACCCTAAATCGGAGTAAAAACTTTTTCTTGTGTTGATTTTTAAAATTTTATATTTTCCATTTACAAATACCAAAATTTTCATTTTTCAAATTGTCATATCTCCATTATTTATATCTCAAAACAATTAACAAAAAGGTTAAAAGTGTCATTTTTAAAGTGCTTCAACCAAATTTTAAAAATATTTATTGATTTTCGAGATATAACGATAAAAGTGCCGGACAATTGTTGAAATTGCAATTTTTCATATGAAAAAAATATTAATAAATGAAATCAAAAAATGGTCTTTATTTTGGTAATATGCACCCTATCATAAGCATAAGAAAACAGAAATTTTAAGCGAATTTATATTTTTTTCACTTTTCACCACCAAAATCACTAAAAACACTAAAATTTAGTTTTTCTTTCAGTTTTTACCAAGTCCAGATCTAGGCAAAATAAAATGTTTACTTCTTCCCTATCTAATTACCAAGCCAACCTCAAAAAAGCTCATGGAAAGGATGAGATGACTTATTAAAAAAAAACTGTAGAAAAACAATTTTTGTAGAAAACGTTAAATTTATTTTGAATAAAATACAAATGAATTAAACTATATTAATTTGGCCCAAATTTACATAAAATAAACCAAATTTACTTTTTTATGACATGTTTTAAAACCAAAAATGTCCAATGTTTAGTTTGTGAGATAGCACTTGTGTTGCAATTGAATAAAATTGAGTTTGATCAGAAGAAATTGTAGCAAAAATAAATCTCTTTTAAAGACATAAAAACGAATGTAAAATTGGTTCAGTGGTTGTTTTAAATATCTAAAATTATATTTTTGCACAAAAGTTTAAAATATTAACTCGATGACCCCAATAAAGGGTAAAAAGTGTGTGTGACAGCAAAGCGTGTAATTAATGGACAGATGTCTAGAATATGTAATTTTTTAAAAATATAGGATCCACTCATAATGTCCGAGAAACACGACCCAAAATGAAGCAAGTAAGAAATATTTTTACCTGCATGAAAAGTTATTTCATAAAACTCCATCTCAGCTTAGATCTTACAGTTTGCATGAACAGACGTTATATATTTAGTGTCTGCTGTACGTCTGCGAATCTTGGATCGTCGACCGTAACACCCAGAACAAAATTAAACCTTTGAAATGTATCGCCGTATGCTATTGTACCATTGAATTACCAACGATGTATTTCCGCGAATAAAAAAATCAAAAGCAAGAAAAATTATATGGATACGCCATGTAATGAGAGAGGCAGGTATAAGGTACTACAAGGTTAAGTAATTACAGACGAAAAATCCAAATAAGACGTTAGAAGACGTCAAACAACATGGTTAAGGGATTCTTATAGATGGTTTTTGGTGTTAGGGAATTGCGTTAAGTTTATTAATAGAGAGTAGTCAGAAATTAGTGATAACCACGTAACTTTATAGTTAGCCCACCTAACTAACACCAGTTGACAAAACTGTTAACCCAACCATTGGCGCCACAGTAAAGCATTAAGGGTTTAATGAAAAAAAAATTGTTTGAACCTATAAAATTCGCTTACTGAGGAACGTAAATAAACTCTCACATTCAGTCACAACGAACCTCAATGATTAAAATATTCAAACATGCGATTGATTGTAAATGATTACCAATACTTAAATTCCAAATATCGTTTGGACATATGGTGGCATGGTATATCCAATAATATTCTATATTTCAACGTTATTAAAATTATTATTTTGCTTTTATCTAATAGTGTTGCATAATTTTAATTTTAATATTAAACTGGGCATATTTCGAATTGTAAAGGAAATGTAAAAGTGAGACTATATTTGAATGTTGAGATTTTAATTAAACCATACGCGGGCATAACGAAACGCAAAATTATTTTAAAAATGCCGGTTATGTGGTAATTTGGAATAGGGGAGAGAGAGCCAAGCTTAATAATCGTTCCACAAATATTGTATTATCATTTGCGACAGTGAGAGTGAATAACACCATTAGAAAGTTCGTTACAGTGGAGGAAGATTGGGGGAATATGTCGCCATGCACAATTATATTTTTAATCAGAGTTAAAAAAGAAAACAGAAAACTCTAAAAGAATCCACAATAGTAATAAAACAAGACGCAGAGAAAAATTAAACAATCTTTCTTTCCCTTCAGTTTCCATTATCTTGGGTATGTGTATGTGTTGGAAAAACTTCGGGTCCCAAATAATACAATCTTGCTACCCTTATATATACAGTATGCGATGGAATTTTAAAGTCATGGAAGGAGAAAGAGTGAAGAAGCTTAAATAAACATCCAGTTTATCATTTAAAAATTAAATTTTCTCAAGCATCTCGAGCTTTGCACAAATAAAGTAAAAATTTTATGAATTTTCTTAGTAGCAAAATTAAATTTTAAAATCACAATCACGTCTACGTGAGTTGAAAAATCCGGGATTATTACGAGGAGTAGATCTTAGGGTTGGAGTAACCTTTACTATAAATCAGTCGGTGCAGTGTGGAGAAACAGCCCGTATAAATGCAGGCCTAAATCACAGCTTGACAAGCTGATACTGGAAAGGGATAGGGATTTCACTTCAAGAATCTTTCCCCACTAGAAAAGCTAGTGCCAGTTCACCTACAGCAAAACCTGCGACAGTTGCCAGTACACGCGAACGAGGCCTGCACTTTCTCCGAGATAAATCTACCTACAAATCATGGCATTTGCGAGCAAGCTTTAAGTAAAAATTATAACTTAAAACAGATTCCTTGCGCCTTGCCTGAAAAATTTTCAAGCAAAAATTCAGTTGAGAAACGGTTGCAGCTCTCAATCCTGCAAAATCCCCAGGAATTAAGCAGATATCCGGAGCCCCTTTATATCATGACAGGACTGAAGTTAGCTTACCTTAACCCCAACCGTATCCTTCGTTAAGATATGAGTTGTTGAGTTTATGAGGTGAGAATGATCAATTTATATTGAAAGTTGCAAGATTGAAAATGCACCTACACACACCTAAATCTTACTGGCAAGAACATCAGAGAGCAACACCAAGATATAGCACGGACGGATGTACATGAGCTATTTCCACACGAATCTTTCTTATCAAATAATTGGGACTTCCACACCACCGTAAATATTTATCATGAAAAAGTAACAACACAAAAAATCTAGGTGGAAATATATTATGCAACATCGAGATGTATTATTTTCATTGAAATCAATTTGTTTATACTTGAACCCTTTCCAAAAAGCGCTTTGAATAAATGTGTTGGAGTGTTGGCAGATTCTCTATATACAAAATAAAGCGAGTCATAAATAAGGCACAAAAAAACCATAAATAAACACTCACGAAATTTTCAGGTATCTGCACGCAGAACACGGAGTGATTTTCTCACCCCTAATTATGTTTAAAGTGCTAGTTTTCGATTCGAATCAATCATTGGTAAAAACCGCACGATACAGATCCTGGAAATCTCGGTGGTCAAGTTTTCCGAAGCACACGTCATAAAATAAGAGATAAAAACGCTTGTGGAAATTGTTCAAGTTTTTTTTGGCTCTGCGATCGCGGGTGTCATTTGTCATATGATCGGTACCAAGGGCATGCAAACTACCCAGCGCTTGACTGCTCTGACATACAACACGGAAACTATATTTTGCTCTGGTTCATGAAATAAAAATAAAAGCCTTACTCTTCCTACCTCTAAATCATATAAAACAAGTTACGCATATCGCATATGATTCGTTTAAAAAAAATATGTCACATATTTCACATATACATATAATATAAATATTAACAAAAATGCTGCATATTTTTGTTCGTTGCAGAATAATCCAATTTTTATAAACAACATTTTCATTGGACCTAAAAAATAAATATCGGTTTTCAAATTATGTAAAGTTAATTTAATTTTTACATATAAATTGGCAATATTTTTAATTAATACATTCGTCATTCATTTTACGCAAACTACGCTGAATTGGCAAAAAATATTTCACACCATAATAATTTGCAATTTGTAAAATATAAAAATAACAAGATGAAATTTTAAATAACAATTTAAAAATATAAACAAAGGAAATATTGTTGGTGTTTTAAATTGTTAATTTTGTTCATTTCTTTGTACGTATCGTCCCGTTTTTGAATGAGAGCTCGCGCTTTAGGGTATAGACAGAGTCCACTTGCAGCCTAATTTTTACGTCTTTAATGTAAGTAACAGAGGGTGTTACGTTACAGACGGGACCAACGGCTTTTAAGGTGACTTCCGAACCACCCTAAAGCAGAGATAAATTTTAAATATATAACAAATTAAGAAGTATTTTAACCCTCTATCTCCTTTTAAATATCAGCGAACACAATATGATTTTTCTTAAACCCAAAACAGGACCTGGCAATTTTCATCAAAGCGAAAGGAAAAGAAATGCTGGAGACTATATAGGCCCATATGCACTGGGAGAACAAAACGAGAAGAGGGACCTACTTAGCACATTTTTAGGAAAGAAAGGTTTTGTAATAACAAATACATTTTACAAATTATTATCCGGAAGGTTTTTTATGTGGAAAGCGCCAGAAGAGATTCATGAAAATTTTATCTGAAATTAAATTAATTATATTCTAGTGACCAAAAGACTTTGTACTTCGGTAAAGACATACAGAAGAGCTGACATTGATTTATATCATACCATGTCAGTAGGAGTATTTAATGTAAAAATGACGTAAGAAATAAAAACGCAAACAGATACGAATTATGTAAACCAGAGATAAAAAGTGCAGTAAAAAGTTACATTAAAGATGAATGCAAAACCATACAAGGTGAGCGGCGATATGTATGGAGAAGAAATTATGCAATTAAAAATGTTAAAGAATTACTACTAAAAGAAAATAACACTAAGAAAATACCATGGAAGACAGAAGAAATTTTATAGCTAATGAAAAATAGAAGAATAATAAAAACCCGTAACAACACGAGAAAGTATAATAAAATAAAAAGAACGATCAAAACAAAAATTGAAAAAGCTAAAGAAAAAGAACGAAAAAAAAAATGCACTTAGATAAAAGATTTACAGTACAAATGCGATAACATCAACGAACATCGAAAAATTAGAGAAGCAACCGGAAAAAATAAATCAAGACCGGTAAACAAGTAAATTGATTACAAAGAAAACATTAACTCAAGTGAAAATAAAAACAAATGAAGAATCTATATAGAACATTTCTTTTATGACAGTAGATCAGAATTATCCGCTAGAGATAATAAAGAAGGGCCAATAAATAGAATATGCAATAAAAACCATCAAGGTAGGTGAGATGTAAGAGCTTGGCCTGGCAATATCCACGCAAAGATTTAACACTCCTCTATGTGGATAGGATGAAATGTCTAACTGTAATATTTATCCAAATATATAGCTCGGACAATACCCCAAAGAGTGGCTTAAGTTTAAGTTCATGCACAAAAAACAAAAATATATAAAGAGACTAGTAATATAAGTCGGAGGAGACACCTCCTATAATTATTTCTAAAGAGAATACATAAACTTATATACTCCGAAGAAGGAATGTCACCAACATAATTCGCAACACGCTGAATACACAGAAAGCTATATACAGCATTAAGGTGTTATTTTAACGTTGCAGAAATATGTATAGTGATATTTTTGCTTGTTTTATAGACTACTGTAGTAAAGCCTTCGGAAAAGTACAACACCAAAAGATGATGAAGATTTTAAAGAAGGTTATGGAAAAGACTTGAGGATCATTAGAAGTAGAAGAAGTAAAATTTTACAAGGAGTAAGTTAAAACTTATTTAACGGTTCTACCCCAAAATCCCGAATCCCAAAATCCCGAATACTAAAATCCCGAATTCCAAAATCCCGAATGCCTAAAATCCCGAATGCCTAAAATCCCGAATTCCCAAAATCCCAAATGCCTAAAATCTGGAATACCCAAAATCCCTAATTATGCTTCTTTCCCCTGTTTCACGAAATCACATTTCTGCTTATTATACACTTTTATTGAAGTTTTAAGTTTCTCGGATAATCCTCTGTTATACAAGTTTATAATTATTAGAAAATTTCCAAAATGAATGACCACTGTTCTCTTTAATGCTTCTTTGCAAACATGTATAATTTTGTCCTTAAATTTCAAATTATCCAGTCCTAATCTATAACGCAGACTAATCTTAATCTATAAATATTAGCCCTGATCCCTTTTAAGTGGATAAATACTTTTAATATTCTTCCAATTTCTTCTTACTTTATCATCCGATAGTAAGATAAAGTATTGTAATCGTCAAAAAAATTGGGATTTTAATGAAAATACAGAAATAGACCTTTTGGGGTCTCCTGAACAAGAATTTACCCAAATTAAAAAATGTCTGTGT
>JARJDX010056453.1:0-10294 GCA_030264735.1 Gymnusa sp. GC000175 | reverse complement strand
TACTTAAAATTACTCGACTAGCAAAAGTGTCATTCACTTGCTGATGTTCCATTAACCAAGTACCAAATTCTCTTCGCTTAAAATGGTCTGGTGATTAGTTCTTGAATCAATGAATTTTGCCTGCATGAAGATTTAGGTCGTTCGTAAAATTTTGTTGTTGAGTGTTTCTCGAAACACGCAATTTTTGTGTTTAGGTTTCAGTAACACTTTCTCATATTACGAAAGCTGCGGCCCTGTTTTTTAGTAAACGCCCGCCAAGAGAAGAACACATTGAAAACTTATTGTACAGAATCGAACAGTTTTCTCAAATTTAATGACGCATTCATTTGGACCATTATTTCTACCGAAAATTCTAGGAAGTTTAGGAACTGTTAAAGCAAAACTTTCTCCATTTTGGTAATGAGTTTTAACAATAATAACGCATTGTTCTTTTACGTAGCATTCCATATTTACTAAAAGCTAGGCTGACAGTTGGCACTGATTAAATTTTTATTATTGCCAACCTTATAATAAAAAAGAGCGCTAGATTTAAATCCGGCGCTCCTATTGGGACACTACAATAATAATTTTAATTTTGAAATTACTTTCAATTAATTTGTGAGCAAAACTTTAGGTGGTTTTTGTCAAACTAATTTATTTTCATCTAGTAGATCTAGTAGAAACATATGCTAAAATTTACAATTTACTTGCTAAGATATTTGACACTATTTGCAATTTGATTGATACGAGTAACACACTTTAGTAATATTCGGTTGTTCTTAATATTGTAATTTTTAATTTCATTTTTTTCGTATTATTTGCAGATCCCCCAAGTTAGTTATGCATCGACCAGCACAGAATTATCAGATAAATCCCGTTTTGAATACTTCAGTCGGGTTGTTCCTCCTGATAATTTCCAAGCTCAAGCAATGGTCAGCATAATTAAAGAATTGGGTTGGAAATACGTATCTACAGTTGCAGTAGAGGGTGAATATGGTGAAAAGGTAAGCACATATTAGCTACCTTTTTTTATATGCAATATTTTATGACAGAAATTATTTTGTTTCAAGATATTATGCTCAGACACGTTATCAAAATAAAATATATAAATATTATAGTTTATTTTATTCAATTTTTGTGGTTGAAATGTAAATCGCTAATATCTTTACCACTTATTGGTCGATTGTAGTGAAACAAGTTTTACTGTGCATGCAAAATTGTTTGTTAAAATTCTACATAGACAACAACACCGTTGTTTAAACAATTTTGACACCACGTTGCGAATAATAGTGGTTATTTCTCTGGTTGTAATAATATAGATTTGCTCAAAATTGTTTAATCTCGCTTACCTTAAATTCACAAAAAATTAAAAACGAACTGGAGAATCACAATAAACTATTTAGGTTAAGTTTGTGTGACCCCCTAAAAATTTTGCTATATATTTGCATGTTAATTTGTTTTTTACTTTTTGAAATTATTAATAAAAATATCATAATCAGATTTTGGCTATACATTCTATATCGTAATATGTAGGAGGTGATCTATTTTTTTTATTTTTAGGTATTGATTAATTGGGAAAATCAGACATAGCAGATAAGTTATAGAGATATAATTATATTTCATTATATTCACCTCCTAGGTAATATTTAAACGGATCTAGTTTTGTTAAAAAAAATATTCTACGATAATTATTAAGAACAAAAAGTAAAAAACAAATGTTTAAATTTTGTAAATATATTATCTACTTCGCCTCTTCTCCACCCATATTATTTTCCCTCCCTCTCTCTAAAAATAGCACATTGTATACATTGTCTATTTCGCCAATATAACGGGTTCCCTTTTTATTTTTCTGAACAATTGAATACAATTACCTTGTTACGCTGAACGGCTGAACTCCATTTATTTAATTATTAATATATTAATATACTAATTTTAAGTTACCGTCGCTCCCAGGCACATTTGTTTATTTTTACCTGAAAGTAGTAGTAGTTTATCTGAAAGTAGAAGGTGGTCAAAAGTCGTTAAACAGCGGACGCTTGAATGGACAACTCTGAAGAAGAATTTTATAATTGCACTCATTGCATTACATGTCTTGTAATTTTTAGAACGTTTAAGTAGGCTAAAACTAGATTCTTATAGTGTAGAATAGCCCATAACTACAACAATTCTGCAAAATTACCATGTACCATATAAGTAAACTTAAAATACTCAAAATCGTAGCTAATTAAGCAATTTGATGATATATTGCACGATTTTGCACATATATTTAACGTATTAAGTCCGAGCTCTAGTAATTAAAGGGAAAGAGGTTATTGAAGGTCGATACATTCTTGTTTCGATTAAAAAAATTGACTATTGAAGATAATTTATTATTGGTAAAATAATTAATAAATTAGTCAGCAGATTGTTCTGTAGTTTTGTGCAGATCGAACTGATCTTCTTTTGGTGCCGTTTCCTACCGGAGGTTGGATATCATCACTGCTATTTTCAGCTTGTTTGCTCGGAAAAGTGCTAATAAACTAAATACAAACCAATCTCTTAAATTTTGCAACCACAAAATTCTCCTTCTACCAATGTTTCTCGTTCCAATTATTTTTCTTTGTCTGATCATTCTTTCCTTTCATTAAATGCCCTAAATATTAACTTTCTTCTCTTTATGGCTTTGCTTTTCTCTGTATATTCGCAGCATCCTACTGTAAACGACTATAATTTGTTTATGTGTCGAGTTTTATAGCCTATGTTATAGCACTGCAAACAAATAACACCTTAGTGTACTCTCTGGTGTGAAATTTTTGCTATAGAGGGTTGTTTTTAGTTTTACAAACGCACTTCTTGCTATTTCTATTCTCGCTATTAGTTCTGTAGTTTGATCGTTAATTTCGGTAATCCGTGTACCCACGTATCTATATTTTTTAACTCTTTTAAGTTGTATACCCCTTAAATATATGTTTGGTTGTATGTTTGGCTCTTTTGTTATTACCATATATTTAGTCTTTTTTGTGTTCATTTTTTATTCATTTCGTTCGAAAAAGTATTTGTTTTATTTAATAATCTCTGTAGTTCTTTAGCGGAGCCTGCCATAACCACGATGCCATCTGCAAATTTTATGTTGATTATAGTCTTTCCGTTTATTATTATTCTCATTTTCAGATAGTAATCGAATATTGATTTACTGTGTACATTGAAAGACATTCTTGTCTCTTCTGGACTGGGTTTATTATCCACTATTATATGTGCGCGCTGATTCCCGTTAAAGTTTATTATTATTCGTAAGTCTCTGTTGCCTCTGTTTTTGGTTTGCATAATTTCGATTAGTTTTTTTTTCGTGTCGTACTTTGCCGAAAGCTTTTTCTAAGTCAACATAAAAAACATGTACATCGACATTAATATCAATACATCTTTGTGTTAACACGTTAAGTGCGAACAAAGTCTCTCTTCCTTCTTTCAATTTTTTATTAACGCGTCCATGTATTACTTTTGAAAATACCTTGAGTACATGACTTAATAAAGATGTTGTTCTGTATTTACTGCAATGTTTAGCGTTTGTGGTTTTTGGGATAGCTCATCGAACTGATAGAATGGGTCAAAGTAATGCTGCCTACAAGACAAATAAGGATACTACGAAATATTTTAAACTTGTAGGAAAATTTTCTTCAGTGTGAATTACAAAATGATTAAACAAAATTTGTTTAATACATTAATTGTATTAAATTAAAGGTTTTCCCATTTTTTAACTATTAGCGACAACCTGACAACATTTAATATCCCCTTAAATGTCTTTTTTTAATGCATTATTTATTCGCGATTTAATTTTTTCTTAATTGTTAAAACTTTTTAAAGAACTACTTGTTTGGTCATTACTAATTTCCAAAATGTAGCCCCTATATACCTTTGTAGACAAATATTTTTTTCATTACAATTTCATAACCATTTATGTGGTAAGTATACAAACACTTTCAACGCATGAGTGCGCAACACTTTTTTTTTCCTAAAAATATTTAATAATGTGGATATTTATTTACGACAATGCATATAAACAATATAATCATAAATAAAATGGGCCAAGTTACATAAAAACAAATCGATCGCAGAATGTTACAAAATATTATTGCTGATTTAAAATTAATCCATTTCTTGCCAGATATAATATAAAATACTCTTAGCAATAATTTTTTGTTTGGTTTAATTTAATTTCTCACGGCTACGATTGTTTTTCCAAGCTTACTTTGTTTAAAGTAAGCAAATTTCGAGCTGTGTTAGTCATAATTAAATAAATACTCTGGAATTTGTTTACAAGATACTACATGTCTAATTGTGTGAAATTTTCCACTGCCGACTATTAATTATTTATTGATTTTTAACATTTAAAAATAATTCAGATAAACCTGATCGTAGCCACTTAGAAATAAAATACCAACTAATGCTATTTTTTTTGTAAAATAAATTCATTATTCTAGATATTCACGGGGTAATAAATTAAAAATACCTAGATAAATATTGTTTGTATATAATATTTAGATTTGCATCATTACTTGGTGTAAAGATCCAAATATGACGAATATACCCTGTGATCGACTTGTTGGCTAGCCCTGGTGAAGAAGAAAACTTTTTGAATGTAACCATTGTTACAATTTTTTCTGTCTCAGTCAACTTTGTACAAAAGACATTTAATTTTTCATTAAAACCTTGGTATTAGAGGAAAATTCTTTAATTTGTATTTCCCGTTTCCCGGAAAAAAAACGAAACATTTTCCGGGAAAAAAACAAATTATTATTTATGCTGATTGCGATACTGATACCGAAATCTTTGCTTAATTTAACTGTAATAGTCGTAATAAATGTAAAATTTTATAATCAACATTCAACATATTATAACGCACCAACGATGAGGATAAAATAACGATTCAAAGTGAAGATTCGCCTGAAAAAGATAATCATCAAGATCTTGATATAAAGGATAAATTGGCTGATCGAAAAAAAAAATCGAAACAAAAACAAATTTACAAAAAAAAATTAACATGTATGAAACAACTGAAAATATTACTACAAATCCGCAAAAGTTATTGGATGCTTTAATAATGATCATACAGCCCACATAAATTGAAAGTGAGAGAGTATTCTCGGTGTCATCCAATTGTTGTTCCAAGAGAACATCATCTTTGAGCGACTTTACCCTTGATTGCCTCTCGTTTCCAAAATGTTATTTTTTAAACAAGTAAAAGAAAACAATTATGTTTATGTTATATTTTATAGATTATATATTATATTTTACTGTATATATTTTATTTTTGAATTAAATTTATTTTATTTTTTGCAAAAACAACATTTATTTAACTTTTTCATAAAACTTTTACAATTTCCACCTCAAATTTAATATTTTTTTTAATTTACCGGGATTTTCGTTTTTAAATTTCCCGTTTCCCGGGAACAAAAATAATCCGGGAAAAATTACCCTCTACTTGGTATACCTGTTAATGATCAGTTCTGTTTTAAAATTTTCTTCATTTGATTGTTTTTCAATTTCTTTTATTTTTATGCTTTGCTTTAAATCGGTAAGAAAAGCCTATGCCGCCATAAGTTGCTTCTCTAATCACTTTTTCTTCAAAATCCATTTCAGCAGTTTTAAATTTAATTTGAGCCTTGTGGTTGTGATTTGGCCGAAAGCAACTTCTGTATTTTTAGAACAAGTTTTTGATTAATTTCATTTAGGGACCCATAATTTAATTTTTTTGTCAGGAATTTTATTTATTAGATTTACATTTTCTTTTTTATCAATTTTTCAATTTACTTGTTGGTTTTTAAAAAATGGGGTAAAACATTTTAAAACTAAAATATAATCCTACCAAAACTAATTCCTGTGTATTAAAATAAAAAACAACCCCATTTTCTAATAATTCTGTGCATCCAAATTTATCTCCAAAATTTTCTTCTAAAATCTGGAATCACTAATGCTTCGAAAAAAGTAAACAGTAGCTAAAAGCTAAGACCTAAGAAAAACCAAGCAAAAACAAGACATGGATCAACCCGACCTCTGAGGAGTTGGAAAAAACGCAACCAAAGCACCAGCGTTTTAGTATACCAAGTAAAACCGCTTTTCTAGACTGAAGATTTATAGATTGGAATAAATAGAGATTACTAGCCCTCATCACCTAATAGCGCCAGGGTCAGCAATCTAAGGGCCACCATAGATAAGGAATTTGTCCTAAGACAAGTTGAATGTAGGAACAAATCCAGCTAATATGCCTCGGAATATCCACTTCCCATACTCACAAGTTGCGAACCCCCGAGCTTATGTTATTTTCACCAAACATTTTACCAATATCTTTAAAAACATTTTTAATCCATTTTCGTGGAATAATATGAGTTTTATATCAATGGTATTGAAACCAAGTTCTTACTTAATTCACATATCTTTCTAAGACTAGTTACTGCTGAGAGTAAAACTAAAGAAGCAGTGGAATTACAACTTGGACAAAGAGTTTGAGAGACGAACTCAGCTAGGATGTGTGGCATTCAGAAAAGTAAAGCTTATCTTGAAAGAAAAGACTTTATAATACCTGAATATGCTTTCTTTTAGTTCTATAAATGGCGTCAAAACGTGAACCCTAACGGCTGCAATAATACATAAATTTTGAGTGATCATTTATGGAGCTACGTTTGGCAAGGATCGAAAAGAGCGGAAAGGGTTATATTCACCAGTGGCGAGATACAAACTGATAATAATGACTTTCTTCTATTAATGTGTATGAATGATTCTATACATCCCTAATTCGATTACAGTCGAATTAGGTCAAATAAAGAATGCATTTTTTAGAAGAATAACAAAAAATAATCGATAAGTTAAATTTTTTGTACAAATTGCAAACAATTTGTTTAATTAAACCAATAAGAAGGAGCTAATTGTCAGAAAAGCCTTAATCCAAAAGTCAATAAAACCTTACAAACTAAATCGGCTTAATTGAAACAATAAATTAAGAATCGTTTAAAACGTAATTCCAATGTTTAATTAACATTATAAGCAATTTTTTGTGCAAAATAGTTAAACGAAATTTATCTTTGCCTTAATTAAAAAACAGAAGTCTTTTTTATTTATTTTCAAATTATTTCTATTTTATATATTATGAATACTACACATCCACATTATGTTTATACATAAGTTATTTATAATCTCCAAAATGCTAATATATTTCTAAAAAAAATGTAATCGTTTTATTTTACTATTTTAAAAAGATGATCGGAAAAGTAGTAACTTTAAACCAGACTGAGCACATAATCGTTTAAATTTTGTTGCTTTTTATTATTAATATTCTTCAAAGTTTAACTACTTAATACCTTTGGCGTGTCCGCAACAACAGTTGTAGATGATAAATGAACCCAGCACTTATATTATAATATCTTTAATACCTTGACTTACTATGCCCCGATTTTATGATTTACAAAGTTGGAGGTTACGGCAGACCTTAACTTGCAAAGTTCGTCGTAAAGTGACAGATGGTTATACATACTAATTTTTAACCTTCACTTGCTGCAGTACATAAAACTTGTTTTATCTGCCACTAAAGTCAAATGGCTAGTTCTATAATAAAAGCAATTGTGTTTAGAGTTTTTTTTTTCACTTTCAATTTCCCAACTAAAAATAAAATATTTTGGAAGTCTTTCAATATGTGCATATTCCAGATGTACTTTCTATTTTACCATTTTAAGACTTAGAATCAACAAATAAAGCAGCTTTTTCTCAGTAGGAGCTTTACTAACCAAAAGAGTATAAAAACAAATTTTGGTAGCTGCAACTTTAATTTGTGTTACTCCAGATCTAGGCTCTACATTTTTAAAATAAAAACTAATAGTAAACGCAATATAATTATTTTGGTACCTAATTATAAAAACAATAATTCGGTAGATACAATTTAATAAATTGCTCGAATAATTGATAAGGGCAATAGAAGTTGTAAATTTTTGACATTTACAAGATGGTCCCAAAACTTAGATCACGTTTAAAATTAAATGTGATTAGTGTGCATTTTGTCATAGAATATTTTAATTTTTTTGAAATTGGATGAGTATTTTGTATATTTTAATAACAGTGGAGCTTCGATATCGACATACTGAACATAGAGCGGATCCCTTAAAAGCCGACAAAACTGCTAATACGTTTTGAGGTATACGTCAGAAACAAGGTTTGTGACCTTTTACAGGATACACCAACCCTGTGCCAGTAAGGATCAGGTGTTGCTAAGCTAAATAGCGTTTGATATATGCTGACGGCTACACCGCGTACAACACCGATAGAAAGCTTTAATGCTTTGAGTAGTGACGGATCAGCTGACTGGAATACCAGCCAAGCGGCAGGACGGTTATAATTCTAATTTTGCATGCTTTTCCATTTCGAATGTATGTGGATTCTATTCTTGAATTTTTAAATAGATACGTCTTTAAGTATTTTCAGATGAAACTTATATAATGCTCTGACCTTATTTGTCCCTTTTTAACTGGTGGTTCATGCCATCCCAGATACTTAAAGTACATTCAAGACCATTTCTGATGTTTGATTTATTACATAGAAGCTGAAAAAACCACTATCACTAAAAAATATTAAATTAAACTAATGCACTTTGCATCATATAATCACTTGCACTTTTTTTATTCTCTTTAACTAAATTATTTAAAATCCCTTTTTTATCAGACTAAGCAAGGGTGCCTAGCCATTTGAATCAACACCATTAACGGCAATGTCTTCCTCACAATCAAGAATGTTTAGGGTCTGTAGCCATTTACATCAATATAATGTACAAAAATTTCTTTTATTCATAATTTACCAACCAAATTGGCAAAAATAAATGCCTTTCTATAGAATTAAATAATGTAAATTTATATTGAGGAAACTGGATGTCACATTTGACAAAAACTATCGTAATAGTCAGCCAATCAAACTGTAAAGCACGTCACTTTGTCACTTTTGGCGGAATATAATAGTGATTCATTGGATCTAAAATATTTTAATAATATTAGTGATTTATTTAAACTACACGTTTATTTAATATTTATAAATATATTATATTTATATTTATATATAGCTTTATTTATTATCTTGTTAACTTAACGATTGCTAATTCAGATGATGAAAACATAACTTAATCTGAAAAACTGTCTACGCTCGCTTCTTCGACGAATCGAGAATTTTTAAGTGCCAAAGAGATCTGCGAATCTTAAAAATTTGCTGTTCCTGATAAAAATGCAAATATATCCTAAAAAATTACAAAACACGGCGAATGTTTTTTTAAAACTTAAAAAAAAACTGTAGAAAATATAAAAACGGCAATTTTCAATGTGCGACAATAAGAAACCAAACAGAGACGACACAAAATCTGAAATTGAAATTTTATAAAAAAAGCTGCAAATTTAGAGAGCAATGTTTGCAATTTGGAAGACGAAATACCACTAAGCAAGTAAAATATTATGGAAAGAAGAAGAGGTGACTCTTAGAAACATCAAGCCAATTCAGTTACAAAATATATCAAAATAGCAAATTATTAGTCAAACAAACTCAAAACAACCTAGGTGGCAAAACGTAATACAAAGCCACCACTGTTAAAAACAGTAACAAACGACATGGTAAGAAAAACAAACACAAAATTGCAATCGGATACAAAATAATATTACAATAAATAATAATAAAGCATTTGTCGCGAAAGCGTTGCATGGCCAACATCAACTGGGGGGCGGATAGGGTAGTTTTCATGCAGCTTTAAACCTCCCTGGTTCTGTCCAGGATGGATTACGGCTGCACAGTCCACTTTTCCGCTCGTCTTTCCCAATTAAAAGTCCTAGAATCGATTCATCATGCAGGCATTAGATACGCTACAGGAGCCTTTCGAATTAGTCCCTCGGTAAGCGTGTGTTGTTAGTCCGGTGTTCCCCCACTCCGTTATCGGAGAAAGAAATTTCTTCTAAACCACATGGCAAGGACCCGGGCGCTACCGACAAACATAAATCACGAGCTCGTGCGCCGTCATCCGCACGAAGCAGCTTATCGAAGCCGACCAACCGTCACTAGGCCAGCTACAGTCCGAGCCCAAAAAGTTGAAAAACGAATTTCCGAGGATACTCCGAGTCGGGTTCGGCGCGGATCCGTCCTGCCTCTTGCCGAGGGTGGTAACTCGTCTGGACCTGACAACATTTCTGAAGGACGAAACATGCCTCGCAGTTTTACGGAGCAGGTTCTACGACATCCTCGGAGAATATCCCCAGTCTCGAGCCGTATACACCGACGGATCCAAAACCGACCGCGGTGTGGGAAGCGCCTACGTCACCGGCGA
>JARJDX010056448.1:0-10378 GCA_030264735.1 Gymnusa sp. GC000175 | reverse complement strand
TTATGGTGGTCGAGATATCTTTTAAAATCCAAAAAATGCATTTGATCTGCTTGTAAAATGAAGAAAGCACTTTAGGAGTAAAAACAAATGACAAACCAGAATGAAAAACTTTATGTTTTCATTGTTACTGTTGTAAAGTTTAATGCTGATTTTGATTCTGAGATTGGTTTTACGATATATTTGCTGGTTGTCGAGTTATCTTTAAAAAAATGCATTTAATTACTTGTAAAATGAAAAATTTGTGCACTTCGTTATTATGCATAAAAAATTTGAAGCATATCTCGCTTTTCTTCATTTGAAAAGTGCATTTTCACGTAAAATTTACATAAACAGAACCACAAAGCACAAAAAATAAACTGAACTGTCAAAATATTGTTTATTTGTAATTGATTTTGTTTTCAAAGCATACTTGAATAAAACCAATAATTTAATAATTTCTAAGTCAATTTTCATATATCTTTCTGCATGCCCATAAAGGAAAAGTGAGCGATTTAAATTAATTTTTCCCGCCATATTTTTTTGTCTAAATGGGTAAAATAAGGTTATGATAGATTATAATAATAGTAACTTGGTGCTTTTTTTGTGTGTTTTTCTGTGGCTGGGCTGTTATCTTGGTGTTTTTAATGCTTGGTGAATTTGTAAATATCGCTTAAATATGTAAACACTTAAGAATTTAATAAAGTACGCACTACGGGAGATATACAATTTTCTCCGCTAGAGGGCGTATCGCTTAGATTAAATCGCCAATAGTTATCATGCAAAAAATTTAAATATGTAGTTTAATGACAGTTAAAAATTGCGAATAACAAGAGTGTTAGGCTCTTTCGTCTAATAAAACTTGATAATTAACTATTTCATTTTTAAAGTCAGCCATAATCATGTGATTATTTACATGTGAATTTAACGACTATAAATTTGATTTCAGATTGCTTTAACTAGATTTATTGGGTTTTTGAAATTATTCGCATATTTGTTAAGGTAGCACATCGGGAAATACCCATGATTTCCGAACAAAAATATATAATAAATTAATAATTTATTCGCCAAACATATTATTTATTACACATTTTTGTACAATTTTACATTGCACTGTAGTTCATGCTACTAAAAATTTAAATAAATAATTTTGTGTAATTTATATTAGCCTATATAAATTTTTTTATTAAATAATATGTAAATATTTAAATATAATGCAGTCGAACTTCTATAAGTCAAATTTTTCTATATCTCGATTTTTTTCGTAAGTTTTTTCATCAAGATGCCATTTTGTAGTTATTTCTATAATTTGAGATTTCTATATTTCAATTTTTTGTTTGACTGTAATTATAAATTACATAATATTAATAACTTTGAAAGGAGTTTTAATATTTATAAAGGTCAAAAATGTTGTACTCATTGCATCCTATTCAAAATGGGACACCCAGTATCCCCTTGAAATAATTTTTTTTTTTAATTTTTCTATGTATGTATTATAAACAGTTTATAAATAATTTTAAAAAATTGGAGTATTCTTCACTCAACTTTCTCGTAAGCAAAAAAAAACTTGTATTAGATAAAAGTTCCCTTTTCGAGAAAGTTAAAAATATTTAAGTAAAAACAATAATTAAATATTAATGCAAAATTAAATAGTGACTAATCCCATTTTGATAAAAATCGAAAACTATCGACTGATAAGATTTAAATCAACAATGTTTTTTTTTATATTTTTTTAATTAAATGAATTAATTGTTTAGTACATTAAAAAATATACCGTAACTGTATAGAATCTAGATAATATTTTTTTCAAATACAGATATCTATTTGCTTTAAAAATATAGTGTTCTTCAACTCATCGTGTTAAAATATCCTGAAGTTTTGTTTAAACTAGATTTATCTAGTGCCAACCGACCTGAGCTCCTTATTTTATTAAAGGAAAATTATTATTATTGTCATTGAAAATCCAATATCACAAATATTTTAGAAAACAACAAACACGCGCGATTTGTTCTACATAATTATTACAACACATTTGAGTCGCAATATTTATATCTAGTTGTATTTAAATTATTTACATTTAAAAATATTATTCTAAGTAAAAACCGAAATTAGGATTGTTCAAAGAATTTTATATCGAAATATGAAAAAAATATATTAATTGTAACAAATATAAAAAAAATATCATTACATTAGTCAAATATATTTTGAATACTTCTTATAGACGCCATGCCATTGTCCAACTGGTAGGTGGCGTCGCTATTGGGATGACAATGCGTTCTATCTTTATAAGCCTTTGCAAATATTTTAATTTTGCTCGTGATTTTGCTGAACATTATGGTGAAAACCACTATTTCTAATATTTCATAAAGCACACACTGGTCTGTCCAACTTTGAAATCTTTGACTCGAGTCAACACCTTAGTGCACCAACACAACGGGATGCAATATAAACCCCATTGCCATTGTCCAATTGGTACATGGCTTACTGTTAGGATGACAATAATTTGCTCGTGATTGTTTCTATCTGTACGTTGAATAAGAATATTTCTAATGTTTCATAAGGTACACAGAATGTTCCATCCTAATCTGCTTTGAAACTTTTTAAATGAGTCAATTCCTTAGTGCACCACCACAAGTTGATTAAATAGGTCTTAAGATTTACGTATACATAAATGTTTTGTTGAAGATGAACATAGTCAAAGTCGTAGCTTTTTATATTTTAGAGCAATTTATTTTTTTACGTGCTTTCATTTGACTTTTGAGGCCAGTATTATTCCAAAAAACTTGGAAGAGAAGGTTGATGTTTCGTGAGGAATGTCATTACTGTCAAATTGTGCTGGTACTTTTGGAAGAACAGAGACATGGTTCTACCAAAAGAAAAATTCGACTTAATAAAGAATGGTGCTTATTTCTCCACCAATATGACCCTCGAGAAGCTCATTTTGAGCAAAAATGGCCGAAACCAATTTTTGGCTCTTCTTCTTCTTCTTCTTATTAGCCTTCATATTTCCAATGTTGGATATAGGCCTCTTTCATCTTCTTCCACGTTTCTTTATCGTTTGCTATCCTCATACATTGTTTCCCCGCTATGGCTCTGATGTCGTCGATCCATCGCGTTTGGGGTCTTCCTGTACTTCTTTTGGTATCACGCGGTCTCCAGAAAGTAATATTGTGGGTCCACTGTTCCGTATTCTTCCTAGCTACGTGTTCTACCCATTGCCACTTGAGATTAGCTGTTCTCTCCATGACGTTTGTTATTTTCGTCCTTGCCCGGATATCAATGTTGCGTATTTTGTCTCTCAAAGTAATTCCTAACATAGCGCGTTCCATGGCTTTTTGAGTTTTGCTGCTGATTTTTTAGTAATCGCCATTGTTTCTAAGCCATAGGTGGCAACAGAAGAATTTTTGGCTCCGTGGTCTTTTATTATTTTTCTATTGTTTGTTTAATTCTTTGATAAAATAATTGTGTGTTTCGAAAAACCACAATCTTTATCGAATACTAACCAAATACATTTAAAGAATAAGCTCACAAAATGGCCCTCGAGAAGCTTATTTTGAGCAAAAATGGCCTTTTATTATTTTTCCATTGTTGGTTTAATTCTTTGATAACATTATTGTGTGGTCCAAAACACCATAATCTTTATTAAATACTAATTAAAAACATTTAAAGAATAAGCGCACTGCAGCAATTTAGAGTCTATTAAAAAAATTAATAATTATAACAAGGGCAAAAAACTATTTACCACACGTAAAATACGACATTTACAATTGTTATCAAGTTGGGCATATTACCATACATAACATATATTTAAATTGTACATTTTTCGCATTCTCTGATAACCATTGTGTTCTTAAAACTTTTAAAAACGAGGTAAGTTTATTTAAAATATGAAACACGTCAGCGAAAATTCTAAAATTTGCTAAAAATTCATACCGTTTTAGACTTTGCGAAAACAAATTAGCACTTTATTTCAACACATACGTAAAATTACTTATTAAATTCACAAAATCATATTAATTACTTAAATTGATCTTCCGAGCTATATATAAACAATTTTACTTTTGTTATTAACAATATATAGTTTCTAAGACGTTTATATGATTTTTCGTTAATCAATATAAAGCTGAAACAAATTCTAATTACAATAAAATGAGTTTTTTTTTAATTAGAGTTATAATTACTATGTTATTAATTGATATAAAAAAAATTTTCTTTAGTGCGCATAAAAATTAAAATTATCTTTACCACGTTTATAAAAATAATAAAAATAAACTTTTTATTTCAAAATCACCGATTTAATACTTTTTTTTAATGTATGTGGACCGACAGCAGTTTTGATTACTTTTTAGCATACTTAAGTGGCAAAACAACACATAACGTTTACTGTTTTACACAGGAATTGATTTTTGTCTGCGTTGTTTTTTGTGAATTATATTTTTTGTTCTAGTTGATTCTTTTCTACAATTTTTCTTGTCTACGTTTACGCTGTACTCTTAACTTTTAACGTAATATCGTTGATTGAACTATTATATAACCATATAATAGTTCAATCAACGGTAATATCTTATGTTGGTCCTAAATTTTTTAAATTTTTAAATCGCTTATGTTCATATGGGGTATTTTATAAAGAAAAGCATGTTGATCATCACCACCAGTTTTTTTTCAATTAGGATCCTACTTTTCTACAAATTCCTGTTCAAAGTTTGAAAATTTCAAAAACCCATTTTCAAAACGCACTTAAACGCCAATTCTGAGCCCATTATAAGCCAAAAAATTCCTGTTAGGGCCATATTGTAGCCAAAATAATTATATCCAACCTCCTTTAACGCAAATTAAAATCAGTTAACGCGTTTTAAAGATACGTAGAAAAAAATGAAAAACATTTGATCTAAAAAAAAAAATATTATAAGCCAAGCAAAAATCATTCTATGGCCATTTTGTAGCTAAAACAATTGTCTACAACCTACTTTAACGCAATATAAAATCGGTCAATGCGCTTTAAAGATATGTGCAAAAAACTGGAAAATTTTCGATATATTTGGTCAGAAAAATATTTTCAAATTTTGAAAATTTCAAACCGGTCATTTTCACACATTCTATAAAGAAAAGCATGCTTATCACGATTTCGCAGCCCGTTTTTCAATTCAGGGCCTGGTTTTCTAGAAATTCGCATCCAAAGATGTACAATTTTAAAAAGCCATTTTTAAAACGCACTTGAACGCCGATTACGAGCTAATTCAAAGCCTTCAAAATATCAAGCCGGATCAATTTGGTAGCCAAGACAATTGTCTACAACTTCCCTATACACATTTTAAAATCAGTCTACACGTTTAGAAAATACGTGCAAAAAAATTTTCATACATTTCATCAGAAAAAAAATTATGAATTTTTCAAATTTTTAATTTACTCACTTTTAAATATTTTATAAAAAGCATGCTTATCACAAAATCGCAACCCGTTTTTCAATTAAGGTCTTCGTTTTCTAGAAATTCCTGTCCTAATTTGGAAAATTTCAAAAACCCTTTTTTAAAACGCACTTAAACGCTGATTCTGAGCTTATTATAAGCCAAAACCAATTTTTGCTGACACCATTTAGTGGACAAAACAATTGTCTACAATTCATGTGGTTTCTTATGCACATTCTTCCTTGTTCGCGTTTTTTAGGCTCATAGTGCACGTTGCTCGTTGATCACATTATTTCTTGTCCATTTTGTTTCCTGTCGACGTTATATTTTGGGTAAGTTATTCTTTTTATGCGTTGTTTTAGTCCACGCTGTTTCTTGTGCACGTTACTTCCTATACAAGTAGCTTTTTGAACACGTTTTATTATTGATAACGTTGTTTCTTGTGCACAACGCTCCTAGTCTACAGCGTCTCTTCTACTTAGTTTTTCTTGCACATTGATCCACTTTTACGTTATATCTTAAGTACTTTGTTCCTTGGGCAAAATTGTTATTTTCTACGTTTTTTTGTTCATTTTGTTTCTTCTGCACTTTGCTCTTTAACTGCGTTGTTCTGTTAAGTCCTTAGGCATGCTGTGCCTGTAACCATAAAACACTGTTTGATGGTTACCTTGATCATTGGCAACGTTATTTGGTGTGCAGATTATTCTTGTTATTTTTTTGAAGAGGGAAAATATCGTAACCATACAAAAAGGTAAGATTTTTTTAGGTTTTTCGTCAAAAAGTTAAATGCTTAATGAATACTTGTATCTCCCTTCATTCTGAACCAAATGGATCGCCAAGAAGCTTATTTTGTACCCAAAAATATTTATTACCATACAATTAAAACGAAATTAAAATCGATTAGGGAGTTTTAGAGATATTTTGAGAAAGCCATATAAATAATAAGTATTTTGGCCAAAATTTTAAAAAACCCAGTAAAACTAATCAAAATGTGATAAAAAACTTTTTGGTAACTCAACTTTTTTTGTCATTTTCTAACCCAAAATTTTATTTTTTTAAACGTTATATTAGTTGTTCTTTAACGAAAACAATTGAACAAATAAAGATTTAAAAATTAAAGGCAAATAAAAAATTAATTAATTAAACCTAAAACATTTTAAAAACAATATAATTATTATTTTGTAAAAATTATTCTAAGATTTAAGATTAGATTATTTATAGAAGAAATTATCAAATTAAAATAGTTTCTGTTTTAGTGGGAAAGCTCGTGCAAATAAAATGACGCTTGTCAATCAGCGGCAAGTACTTAAGTAGAGACGTTGACCACACACTTCAGTTCTCCTCCGTCTGAAAGCCTGAAATTTCCACAAACGGATCATATTTTTGCGCCGTTTCGCATATTCGTTTTATACAAAATATATCAATAGAATATAAAAATATATATCATAAAAAAGCATACGTGATCTTGAAACGTGAACATTCAGAACAGAAACACTTCAACCACGCGCCATTAAATACATTTGTGATGCAGTGCAATTTATTAAAGACTTTTTAAAACACTATAATGGAAGGTAGATTTTCAGTAAAAATCGTCGATTCTGCCAACGGTGGATTTCCCATGAAAGAAAGTGGAAATTTATCAAATGGAGATTCGACAAACACATCGACAACGTGCTTGTACAATAATCCTCCAAAGAGAAAGAAATCTTTGGTGCAACAAGCAATTGAAGCCTTTCCCAGGTTGGAAAATTATAGAAATTCTAAACGGGCGCTCAAGAGGCCTTCTCTTGGTGAATTACATGGGGGTGAAGACACAGTTAAGGTAAAATTATTAAAAATATTATTAAAATTTTCTTTTAAACTTTTAAATTATCCTCAAGTTACAAAGTTACCCTAAAATAATTGTAATTATCGTTATATTTTTAAAATGATCCTTAAATTATTAAAATTATCCTTAAAATTTTGAAATAAGTCTTTTACCATTGTAGTTATGGTTAAATTGGTAAAATTATTCTCAAAATATCAAAACTATTCTTGAAATATTGTATTTATCACTGAAGTCATCCTTAAAATATTAAAATTATCCTTAAAATTATAAAATTAAGTCTTTTATTATGGTAATTCTAATTAAATTAGTAAAATTATCCACAAAATATTAATTATTCTTGAAATATTATAATTATCCTTAAATTACTAAAGTCATCCTTAAATTATTAAAATTACCCCTAAAATATTTTAATTATCTTTAAATATATAAACCTGAACCGATTACAGTTTTACTTGCACTCAAATTATTAAAATAATTTTAAAAACTTTGAAAAATTTATATTAAACCGTTTTACTGGCGCATTAAAAATGTTTTACCACGAAACACAATATTTTTTTAATTATTATTCAAAAATTTAAACATAAACAAATTGTTTAACATCTTTTTTTTTACCGCCGTACTAATTAATGTAAATAAATCTAGGTCATGAATGCGTCAAATTTTTAATAAATATATTATTGTATTATATAAAGTGCTAAAAATGTTGATCTTGAACTATATATGTAAGTGTTTTTACGATAGCATCACAGTCTGAAATTATTGATAATATTTTGTTGATTTTAAGTGTGTAAATTTTATGAAAATTAATTTTTGCACCTAGGAAGCGCCCGGAGGAATTGAAAGTGGTGAAGCTCAAGTAATTGCAGGACATGGTGTAAAGCTAGGATGGATTCAAGGTGTTTTAATACCTTGCTTGCTAAATATTTGGGGTGTAATGTTATTCTTACGTTTATCATGGGTCGTAGCTCAATCAGGAATAAGTAAATCTGCAAAAATACGCGATATAATTTATTCATTTGCGTATTTTAGGTGGCACATTGGTTATCATCGGAATATCCGCAATTGTTTGCATAATCACGACTTTATCTCTATCAGCAATTAGCACTAACGGTGAAGTGAAGGGTGGTAAGTGCTAATTTCTATTCTGAGTGTATTTGCGAAATATATACGACAATTATTGCACCTTCAGGAGGAATTTACTACATTATCTCGAGATCTTTGGGTCCGGAATTCGGGGCCTCCGTTGGAATTGTGTTTGCTTTCGCTAACGCTGTAGCAGCTTCCATGAATACAATTGGATTCTGCAACTCCCTTAACGATCTATTGAAAAGCCACGGTTTGAAAATCATCGATGGTAATTTAATGGATGTGCGAATAGTTGGATGCATCGCAATTTTTGTTATGGTATTGATCTGTGCTGTTGGGATGGAATGGGAAAGTAAAGCGCAAAACTTTTTAATTGCAATCATTTTTGGTGCTATAATGGATTTCATTATTGGATCATCAATTGGACCACCTAGTAAAGAAATTGAATCTAAAGGATTTAGCGGATTTAGTTGTAATTATTAAAACTACTTCTCTTTTCAAAATTCATATTAATATTAAAACTATATTAAATTAAAATATACTTCATTAATTTTTAATTTAGATGAAACGTTTGCTAATAATTGGTCTCCAGCATACCGATATCAAGATGGGGTAAATTACGATTTTTTCCAAGTTTTTGCAATTTTCTTTCCATCAGTAACAGGAATTCAAGCTGGAGCGAACATTTCAGGCGATCTTAAAGTACATAATTTCATTTATAATAGGGTCAAAGTTATCAATTGAAAATTTTAGGATCCCGCTTCTTCAATTCCCAAAGGAACTCTTCTAGCATTGTTAATTTCCATGATTTCATACGCTATATTCGTTGTATTTGCTGGAGGCGCAGCGATGCGCGATGCAAGTGGAAATGTAACTGATTTAATTGCTAATTCACTTACAAACTGCACTCAAGATTTTTCCTGCAAGTATGGCCTCTTCAATAGCTACTCCGTAAGTAAATGCAGAACCTACATTAACATGCTTGTATATATAAATATTCTCAACGCGTGGTTATATTTCCATACTCCTAAAATTAGAATGGTGAAGAGTAACGATTGAAATGCAAATATTCGATTGATTTGGAGGACACATTTTTTGGTATTTTCAGGACAAAAAAATAAATTATAAAATTAGGTTGTGTTATGTACTTCATAATTATCACATAATTAGCAATTAATACTGCATTTTTTGAAATAAGTTTTAATTTGCTCATTTTTTTACAAAAGGTGATGCAATTGATGTCAGTGTGGGGTCCATTTATTTACGCAGGATGCTTCGCTGCCACTTTAAGTACGGCATTAACTAATTTATTATCCGTCCCACGACTAATTCAAGCGCTGGGAATTGATAGGATTTATCCAGGATTGATATTCTTTTCCAAAGGATATGGCAAAGCTGGAGAACCCTATAGAGGTTACGTTTTAACGTTCTTCATTTCATGCGCATTTGTACTAATTGGTAAGTAGTGAGTAAAGGAAAAGTCGTTAAAAGTAAATAAAGAAAATCCATTAATAATTATTTCAAAATAATTTAATTAATTCTTTGGTAAAAATTTTTGTATTCAAGCCAAAATATTTTACGAGTTATTTGGCTTTTAAGCAAAAATTTTGCGGGAAATTAAGTCACTGATTCAGAGGAAATCCTCACTCGAAAAGTGATAAATTCCAAATATTTCAAACACAAATCTAATTTTATAATATTGTTTGGATTCGTTACAAACGCTATGTAAATATTTTGATGAAAAAATGTCACATCGCATATTTATTAATGCTGGAGCGTTCTAAACACATATTAAAGTTCTTTGATATTATTTGGGTCCTACTCAGAATCCGTTTAATCATCAAATATTTTTACAAATTTATGTCATTCATTAACTTGGTTGTAACAAATCGAACTATTTATGGCATCATTAATGTGAGATTTTATTTTCAGCTGATTTAAATGCTATTGCTCCCCTCATTTCAAATTTCTATTTGGCATCTTATGCATTGATTAATTTCTGCACATTTCATGCCGCACTAATTAAACCTTTGGGATGGCGTCCAACATTCAAGGTAAATAATTTTATATTTTTTTCACAAAA
>JARJDX010056444.1:0-15430 GCA_030264735.1 Gymnusa sp. GC000175 | reverse complement strand
TTTTACTTTTCAAATATGTACCTTACTATGTACTGTATATGTATCTCGGCTCTTATTTTTGATGCAATTTTTTTTTAAATATTGGCCCCCCCTTAACATACTTTGTGGATACGCCACTGACTACAGGTAATCCCGCTTTTGATGCGTAGCTGACCTTTTGCATTCCTTTTTGTAATTCTAAGATTTCTAGCCATTGCGCTTCTTCGGAACAGCCCCTTTAGTGTTATATTCAACTTTGGTGTGCCTTTCGTCCAATTTGTCTAAAATTTGTTGCAGGATATGACCATCAGATTCCGTTTGTTTTTGACTTTTATTTGAATTTCTTGTTCCATCATTAACTACTACCTAGCTAAAATTTTTGATACTAGTCACCTGTTGAAAATGTTTGTTTGATTTCGAGGTGTTTACCCATTGTGTAATTTGATTTGGCAAGATGTTTTTTTGTGGCTTTCATTTTTAGTTATTGCATTTCTTTGGCAATTTCGTATCCACGATAATTCGTTGGATGATTTTTTTCACAGTGTACACATTTTGGTGCAATGTTCATTGGCTTCTGGCAGCTGCTGGAGAAATGTTTTCCTTTACATTTCACACATCTGGGTTACCTGACATTCTATGCTTGATTGCATACATAGGTTTGACATCTTTTCCATTACGGAATAAGCAAGGAGTTCTTAATAGTTGCATTTTTATGTTGCTGCCTAGTATGTTAGTCAGTCCGAATATTTTTTGTTTTTTCGGGTCTAAATGTCAATATGAACACGTTTAAAGATCGCTTACTCCTCCATTTTAGTTTATTTACATCACGAGCAGCTTTAAACCCCCCATTCAGTAGATCCTGTACAATCTTTTTGGGTGTGCATGTGCGGTGAAGTCTTTTAGCAACCACCTTTATTAATCTCGTTTGTTTGTTTTGATAGGAGAACCAATGATATTTTCTGTTTGTAACTGGGTTTACAATACTATACTGATACCTGTCAGAGACATTGATTTAATTAATTGTTAATGTTCTCAACAACTAAGTGTGGAGGTAGCGTATTTTTCTTCATCATGGGTTTGTCTTCCTCTATTTGGGGTGGTAATAGGGATGTATCAATTTTGCATTTTTTGTTGTTTTTATTTTAACTCTTACCCACTCCTTCTTCTTTACTAATTTATCTTTATCAGTATGGTATTAGGTGTTGATGTTTAATTAATTCTTATTCTCCATTGGGTTGATTTTTTGCTCAACACTACATTAGTGGTCGACAGTATCTTTAGTTATCTGTATAAGTTGTAAACTTAGTTAGTATTTCTTACTTTCAAATTTTTTCCATTGGTTATATAAGTGACCTTGCACAATTATTGTGAAGTAGCACCTTATTTGTATTGGTGCTACCTTATTAGGTATAGTTAGTTGCTGTTAACTCATTTCTGAAGCCATCGAAAATATTTTTAATGTCGAGATTTATTATTTGCGTCCTCACACACCTCGGTAGTCTGTTATCTCCGCGGGACATATGACCGTATCACTTTTCTATGATAAGCGTTGCGTGTTACGTTTGGAATTCACGTGAATACTCTGTCAAATGCTTATTACACATCAGGCAACAAAATTGTTGGCAACATGTTAACGGTGATATTGATGTAATGCATCCCGTTAACAACCAACAAGTTGTTAAATTATCGTCAACATCGGGAAGCATGACAATAAAGTAATGTGTTGCCAGTTGTTTGTATCTATGTTTTCCATTTCCGACGGAAAACATCGCTCTAGTCTCTTGTGTCTCAACATACTGATGCATGTTGCCAACACTTTGTTGTCTGATGTGTACCAAGGAAAAGAAACATGGAATGCAGAATAAATAAATAAATAAATATAAATTTATTTTATCAATCAATATCATCAATACACAGAATATTTACAAATACACAGAATATTTACATAAATTAATTTTTGTTTTACGAATGAATGAATAGTTTCCCAATACCCCTATATCCCATACCTGAAATCCTTTAGAAAGTCGTATGGGTAACACAGAGCTAATGAATGATCCTATACTACGCCGATCATGTAGATAAGTTACAGGAAATGGAACGAACGTGTTTGTCAAATGGAGAATAGCAGCGCGGTTTCTACAGCAAGAGATAGTGGATAGATTCCTAACGAACAAAAGATATATTGGCCACCCAAGAAGAGGAAGAATAAGGTATCACAACTATGGAGCTAAAATTATTAAAGAGGAAGTAGATAAACTGCCTAACATAGAAAAAAAAGGCGAAAATAAATTGTGACGAGTTTAAATTATATAAAAAATTCAAAGAAAATCTTGGCACAAAGCAACTGACACCAGTCTCTAGGAAGTAGATGGAAATCTAAAACTAGATAGGAGATGACATGAAGAAGGTGTAGGAGGTCTGCGTATTTGTTCCTTATTATTACTACAAAAACTATTATTGGTATTAATTATTTATTAGGGAAAACGTATAAAGAATTCGATTAAGCATAAATTTTTAAAATAAACATGTCTAAAGCTTCAATTTTGCATACTTTTTGGAGCTTTAATTAAATTTAATAAAAAATAATGATTAAGTAATAAATTTAATTGATTTTATGAATATAATAAATTCATTCGATAATAATTTTTGTCCATACAAACTTAAGAGCGTAGTTGTTTATGAATCAATATTATTTTAACGAAAACTTAAATATGTAATTGAATTGCTCAATATGCATTCATTGGCGTAACCTATAACAAGTTTTCAAACACTGCACGAGGTGTTATAAAAAAACAACTATTACATTAAATTTACTACAATGGAAGTATTTCAATACTTTCTAATGCTTAGCATAAATATTTAACTCTATTTTTCCAATTATGTCAAAACTAACTCAATTAAACACATGAGAAATATTCTTTTAGCAATAAAAATTAAAACCAGTTTCACCCACTTTTTAACTATATAGATAGAGATGTATTAAAATATATATTAAATTTTAATAATAATAAATAATATACATCAGCATGAGTTATTGCTCGCCATTTCTTGGTTTTAAGGTAGATCTAATCTTAATCGAGGCTAAAACATTGTTTGCTAATTTAAAATTCGAGATTTGTGTTATGCTCCACATATTTATCAACATCTACAAATAATCAAAGGTAATGATGTATACAGTTTGTGACTTAGCCCAGTTAACTTCGATATTTGCCCAGTTTCTTAGTATCTGCCTAATGGCAACCTGAACAAAAGGCAGTTTTTTAATCCCTTCTTTATTACTACACAGGTTTCTATAATGTTTTTTTCAAGAGCCTGGGGAGATATTTTCATCAGTTTTGGTGAAATTGTTTCTATTATGTATATATTCTTCCTTTTTCTAGAAATGGCAAAACTTTATTTAGCCAGAATTAATATTTCACCTTCAATATTTATAAAAATATCTTCGACTTTTTCCTCTGCTACATTCGAAGACGTTGTGCCAATCCTTTCTTGCACTGTTTTCGCAGATAAAGGCAATTCTTTTATTATTTTCGTGATCGTTTCTTTATTTCTAAGTCGTAAAAGAGCTGTTCTGATGCTTTTACAAAGCACTCTTTATTGTAATAAAAGCCAGTGAGAAAATACTGGGAAAAAAGAAAATCACAAGCAAACCATGGCTTACAGAGGACACATAGAACAAAATTGACGAGAGGAAAGAACTAAAAAGAAGAATCAATGCATGTCAATTTACGCGCCACAAACAGAATTACTAAAAATGCAATACACACAAGCAAATACAGCAGTAAAGGAAGTAGCCCCGCGACAAGCGCAAATGGCTTATCAGCCGAGCTGGCACAACGAAAAAAGCAGCTCGCCCAAATAACGCACGAGAGCTGTACAGACTAACGAACTCATAAGTGCAAACACACCATCGCCCGGAGAGATAAAAAATGCCATAGGTCGAATAAAAAGTGGAAAGTCTGCTGGACCTTACCACATCCCGCCAGAAATATTAAAACTATGTAACACCATCGTGAACTTCATTGAACCAATTATAACAGCAGCATGGACGGAAGGAAGGACTAATCATAAAACTCTCAAAAAAGGCAAGCTAAAGGAATGCTACAACTGGCGGGAATCACACTGCTCAACACCATTAATTAAGTAAACGCCATGATAATACAGGAAAGACTCTCCAGCGCTATATAAGACAAGAAGAAGCTGGCTTCAGACCAGATAAATACGCTCTGAATAATCATTGAGCAATGCAACGAGTTCAGAACACCGCTTTGATTTGTATTCGTTGATTTTGAAAAAGCGACATAGTAAGCCATGCAGCCATATGGGAAACATTGAGAAATAGATGCGTCCCAGAAGGGTTAATATTCAAAATCGCAGCGCTATACGAACATATCAATTGAAGGGTAATGAACAGGAGCATGACGAGCGAGCCAATTGAAGTCAACAAAGGTGTCAAACAGTGTTGCATCCTATCGCCCCTTCTATTTAAACGGTCTTGGAGAACTTACTGAAAAAGCCAAACGACAAAAAGTGGGCCTGGGGCATCACGTGGGGATTCACTGCGCGTCTTGAAGATCTTGACTATGCAGACGACATTTGCTTACTGGCGCATACTCATAAGATGCGAGTTCGAAACTGGCACAGCTGGCTCGAGAGTCTGCAAAGGTATGCGTTAAAATAAACAGACAAAAAACACAAAAAATGACGATATGGACCAACAACAACGCTGTCATGATTCAGATAACCATCCGATAGAAAGAGTGGAAAAGTTCACCCACCTGTGCAGCGTCGTAAACTACAGTGGAGAAACAGAGAGTGACATTAAAGATAGAATTTAAAAAAGACCGTACTCAGCGAAGCTAAAAAAATTGGCAAATACTGGAACGAGCTGAAAGTCTTGGCGCACAACAGAGTCAGGTATTAAAGGGACACTATTATTATTTTATTTAATGTAATCACCATATGTGAACGATTTTCCTTTTAGATATTTTCCTTTTTTAGAGATTTACAGAGAGACCGCATGATTGACAATATATTGACGTCTAGTTGTTAAATACTGGACTCGGCTTCTGATTTTGACGCTGTAGTTCTGTAACAGCTCTCTTCAGTGCGTCACCTGCCAGATATTTGCTCGCGAATACACTGTTTCGTAGAGAAATGTCTTTCTAAGTTTGATTTCTAATTATTTGCGATCCGCATATGATTCAGTCCTTTCTTTATTAAAACAAGATTTTCGTCAACAATTTTTCTCTTCTTCTTAGATATAGCCGAAGCCATTTTATTCATGAGTTGAGTCTTATAAAAATAATTGAGGAGTGCGCACATACTGTCTTATCTTTGACGTCAACATATACATTGGTGGAAAAAATAATAGTAATAGGCTTATTTTAAAAGATTTTTTAGTTCTTTTCCCCATAAATTATAAGCCTCCTTGAGATGAGGTGAAATTAGAGTTTTTGAAGAACCGCAAACTTTATGCAAAGAGCCACTTACAGATCGCGGGCGCGCTTCTGTCTACCTCTGGCCTAAACGAAAAAACTGCCCTGAACATGAAGCAATTAGTTCGCCAGATATATCTTTTTCTATTTTTGCATTTACATTTACAAATCCTTTTTTTGTTGTTTGTTAAGCATTTGTATTGTAAAATATTGTTTCTGCTAGGGCTGGCATTCAGATGATCAGTCGCACTCTCTCTAAGATAGGTACCATACAAAGTTCTGCACATACTTGATAACTTGTATTTTAATAATAATGAAATAATATGTTTGAAATGCACGCAAAACTACAACATTTGTTCTATCCTAAATCGTTTGCAATGAAACTACCAAGTTAAGAAAGTGAAACAATTTTAAGCACCTTCAACAAAATGACTATCCAAATGAAATAATCATTAAAAAGTAATGTTAACAATTTAATTGTAATTGCTGCACCTTCTTCGAGTCTTCAAAGATAAGATACTTAAAAAACATTTATATAGATGATATCTTATGTGAATTTTAGATTCTGAAGTCACGATGAAGTTGCAGCGATTAGTGTATTTTTTATTTATATTACATTTTAAGATTAATCATTTACGATCAATTTTGAACCAATAGAATAATGTTTTTAAAAATGATTATGTTGCATGTTAAGATCATTCATTTACGATCAATTTTGAACTGAAAAAATGTATTCTTTTTGTAACGATCATGCTGCAATTTAAGATCATTTTAGGATCACTTCTGAACTAAAGAATTAAAAATGTTGGTAATGAATATGTTGCATTTACGAACACTTTTGATATAAAAAAATAAATGAATGGCCCCCCACTAAGTACGCGAATGAGATGTCATTGACCATGATCTACATAATGAATATATATATATAGGATAGTTTAATATAAGTACCCTCTCAATACTTTCAAACACTTTCAAGTCGTGAAAACATGATTTATCAAAATATTGTTCAACCTTGAGAGTGTGTTATTGAATCCATGTGAAAGTTATCTAATCTTATGCGGTTCTTGTAAGGACAAAAACTTGTTACTTATTAATTATTATTGGTTGTTAAACATTAATATTACCCCTAATTACACAAAATGGTTTCACACAATGGTAGTTCGGAAGGTGAGCCTTAACACCTGAAATTTACGTCTAAAATTTGCAATTATAGATGATTATTAAAGGTTATAATTTTCATTTTCTTTTGCAGAGAAATACAAAGAAGAATGTTTGGCGCTTTATCGAAATTCTTTGCAATCGAAGGATATGGACCACGATGGTACCCACTTCGATGGCCAATATCCCCATGTATTTGTCATATTTGGAGCATCCGTAAGCTAATTAATAATATAATTTTAGCAACAAAATTTTCTTTTTTTGATTTTAAGGGCGATTTAGCAAAGAAAAAGATTTACCCAACTTTATGGTGGCTCTATCGAGATAACTTATTACCTACGAAAACTGTTTTCATTGGATATGCTAGAAGCAAAACTACTATTGATACTATTAAAACAAGTTGTCATCAATATATGAAAGTAAAACCAAGTGAGGAAAAGCAATATGAAGAATTTTGGAATATAAATTTTTATGTTGCTGGGTCATATGATAACGATTCAGATTTTGAGAGATTAAATCGAGAAATGTGCAAACATGAAAGTGGATCTACAGCCAACAGATTATTTTATTTGGCTCTTCCCCCATCTGTTTTTGAACCTGTTACAGTACATATTAGAAATCGTTGCATGGCTTTTAAGTAAATTTATTTTTATATTGATTAAAACAATAAGTTTATTAATAATATTTACAATACATATTTATGCTAAGGTTAAAATGATTAATCTGTTTTTATTAATAGCTATTATCCAGGTGATTAATCAAGAGATCTGTAGTTGGTTAGGTTAGGTTAGATTAATCACATTGAAATTAACACAAACCAAATTATCCAAATAATCCTTTGATTATTTTTTAGTTTGTATTAATAGTTACCATCAACGTGATTAACCTAAGTAAATATAACCAACTACTAAAACAAATCTACTCATCACATTTATTGATATTGCCACATTTTGGTGCACGGTAACAATCCATCATTTTATTTAATTAATATTTTAGGGGTTGGACAAGAGTAATAATTGAAAAACCGTTTGGTCGTGATTCAGCAACATCTGATAAATTATCTCACCATTTATCTTCATTGTTTTCTGAACAACAAGTATATCGTATTGATCATTATTTAGGCAAAGAAATGGTACAAAATTTAATGACTCTAAGGTGCATAATCCTGTTTTAAAGTTATATTTTATATTATAAAACAATTATTCTGTAGATTTGGCAATAGAATATTTTTCCCAATTTGGAACCGTGATAACATTGCATCAATCCAAATATCATTTAAAGAACCTTTTGGAACTCAAGGCCGAGGTGGATATTTCGATGAGTTTGGAATAATAAGAGATATTATGCAAAATCATTTGCTTCAAATTTTAACATTAGTAGCAATGGAAAGGCCTGTAAATTGCCTTCCAGATTCGATAAGAAATGAGAAAGTTCGAGTTTTAAAATGTATTGAGCCTCTCGAGCCTAAAGATGTTGTTTTGGGGCAATATGTAGGCAATCCAAGTGGGACTGGTGATGAAAAACTAGGATATTTAGATGATCCAACAGTACCTGCAGGCTCTGTTACTCCAACTTATGCTTTGGGAGTTTTGCGAATTAATAATGAGCGATGGGATGGTGTTCCATTTATTTTAAAATGCGGCAAAGCTTTAAATGAAAGAAAAGCTGAAGTTCGAGTGCAATTTAAGGAAGTTCCAGGTGATATATTTGATGGGAAAGCAAAAAGGAATGAATTGGTTATTAAAGTACAGCCGGGAGAAGCTCTCTATGTTAAGCTTATGGTGAAAACTCCAGGAAGTGCATTTGATATGGAAGAAACAGAGTTGGATTTGACTTATGGAAGCAGATATGCAGTAAGAAATTTAACAAATATGTTTTATATATTATTATTACATTTATATTTCATTAGAATGTAAAACTTCCTGATGCCTACGAACGTCTTATTTTGGATGTGTTTTGCGGGTCACAGATGCATTTTGTTCGTTCCGATGAACTCAGTGAAGCTTGGCGAATTTTTACTCCATTGTTGCATTACATTGAAAACCAACAGGTTTCTCCAATTCCATATATGTAAGTCTTATTTTTTTCTACTATTGTTTATCATTTTTTTTTTGACTGCTTAATCAAACCATATGATATAAATTTGACTCTGTATTCTGTTAAGAACTGACACTTCTGATAAACACTACATCTTCTCCCTCAGATATCTCAAAGGAGTATTTGATTTATTGACTGATTTATTTTGAAGGGTGTAAGCAAGACTTTCTAAAACTTAGACCTCCTGAGTAGGTCCATTGTGCTATTCCCCTTCTTATTAGCTGTTTTCTTTGCTTGTTTTAGTCCTCAAGTCATTCGATGTTCTCGACTAGCCTGAGTAAATTTACCCGTGAAGTGTTGCTAATAATGGCTATGGTCGGCCATCGGCTATCCAGATTTTTTAATTGACGCAAGCGCAGTGCAGTGGCAAAGCAGGTGTTCCGCCGTTTCGTCTTCTTCTAGGCAGCCCCTACAAATGGGATCTTTGACGATTTCTAATGTGTGGAAATGCTTACTTAGCACATTTCACATACCTACGAGTTTCCTGAGATTTCTTCTGTTTAATCGTACGCAGTACTTTGCTCTTTGTAACGTGGGGGCCTTAATTGCGGACCTGCTCTGTTTGCAGTCCATCTGTGCATCCTATCTTATCTGATGACTTTCGATGTTTTAAAGTTTTAATAGGGCTGAACGGTCATTGAGTGACAGAGGTAGGGTTGGCTCTGGTCCAACCCGCGGCTATACTTGCCAGCGGCATATTGTCTTCGTGGCCCTTTATACCATTATGTCCTTTTACCCATCTGATTAAGACGACAATGTTTTCTGATGCGACATTCCTACGAACTTTATGGTCATTCACCCGACTATCGGAATTAAATTGTATTATTTTGTTGCGGAGGTTTTTTTCTTTTGCCTGCAACTGCTCTAGCCCTTTGGGTGATTGCGAACAGTTTCGATTGGTGTACTGTTGTGTGTACCGCTAAGGGTTTATATACTTGGAGATCCAGTTCCTTGCAGATTATACCCACTCCGGATCCTCTTTTGTTTTTCGAGCCGTCAGTGTAGATTAAATTTTCTCAGTGGATTTTATTCCTGTATCTGTTTTTTACAGTGCTATCAGAAAGCTATTTTAGAATTAAATAATAATATAGAAATGTAAAATAGCTATCTAATAGCACTGTAAAAAACTGCACCTTAAATGTTCGGAAATTTTATAAATAGCAAAGATTTAAACCAAATCAAAAAATATGACAAATAAATAATCATTGCGCCAACATAAATTTTTCAATTGCCAACCTAGTGCCTAAAAATATTGCAACTCTTGTCCGCGCACAAGAGTTGTGCGAGTTACAGAATCTGACCCCTGGTCGTCAGAGTTAATCTTTAGTCTTTGCTACATTTATACTCTCGTCCACTTTTCCTGGTTCTTTCAGGGAGCATACGTCGTTCGCGAAATCCAAGTCTTTGAGACAAGTAAAAGTGCTCCACAGCAGCCTCCTTGGTTGGTCCTTCGTACCTGTTTGTATTACTTAATGAGCAATATAAACATAAATTGTTGACACACCTGCCTTACACCAGAACTGACATTAACAAATCTTGATGTCCAAGGATTCATCATAGTAGGCTTTTTGAATTTGAGTTTGGAGGGTATCCCTGAGGCCAAAGCATTAAGGCATCATTAGGCCCTTTGTACTCCCGCCAAGGGGTCCTTCCCCCAAGGTGTACTTACCCATCCAGCCATTGATGGGGTGGTGAATGAGGACCAGCACAGCGCTTGGAGGGATCTCCCTTATTCTGGCCATGTTCGGCAAGAGCTCCCACAACATAGATTTTCTTAAATGCACGAGAGCCGAACAGCTGTTTAGCACGTGTTGTGTTGTCTCGTCTTCGTCATGCTCTACACAACGGGTCCTCTGCAATGTACATTGTGTGCATGCTGCATGTGCTTCCTTAGCTGACCTGGTAAGAAAACCTGTGATAAGACACAGGTTCTCACGAGACATTCGCAAGTAATATTTGGCTGCTTTAGACAGGGCAAACTTGTCGCTTCCTTAGCCTGTCTGCAGCCCGACGTGTCTTTCCGTCTCTTTTATTAGTGCTTTAAAGGTATTTTCTTTTAGAATAACATTGAGGATTTTAAGTTACAGTGCGATTTGGTTCCCCCCTGCGGAATTTCCTTGAGCGGATACTTCGTGTGCTAGATCATCAGCTCTCATGTTGCCTTCTGTGTTTTCCTGTCCTATCATCCAGCGCAATTCAATGTTGTTAGATTGCGCTGCCTGTGCCAGGGTGTTATGGCAGTTCAAAACTAGTTTGGATTTGATCGCGCGCCTACTTATCTCTAGTAAGGCAGCTCTACTATCCGTGACGATTTGGATATTTCTGACGCAAGTGTTATAATGTTTGCTCTTTTGGTGATGCCTATAATTTCTGTTTGCAGAACAGTTGCATGCTTCCCTGGAGGTGTGGTTAAGTGGTTAAGTTAAGAGAGGTTCAGTTCTTGCGAGTAGATACCTACACCTGACCCTTGTTTAGTTTTAAAGCCATCAGTGTAGATGTGGATTATTTCGCCATGTTCTTCATCCGGCGCTCTTTTGTTGATTAATATTTTGTAGAATCCATTAAAGACATACCAAGGTGGCGTGTTATCTGTGTTCCTTCCAAGAAGGAGTGTCATTTTGACTGCCTCCTCTAGCAGGTGAAAGTGTTTGTCTACCTTGTCTTCGAGTGGTGGGAGGCAAAGCATTGTCTCCATCGCTGCAGTAAGCGTGGTTCGCATGGCTCCTTTCATGTTGAGACATGCTGTTCTTTGTAACTGTATTAGTGTTTTTTTTTTTGAGGTTGACTGGTTCTGGGCCACCAGATTAGTGCTCTGTAGGTTAACATTGGTTTTATTATTGCCGTGTATAGGCATAGTGCTATCTTTGGAGATAGCCCCCATGTTTTACGACAGCTCTTTGGCATTGCCAGAAAGACACATATTTCCAGACTGAAGTATTTCCTACCCGACTGAGAGAGACTACTCTTTGCTCTAGCATGTTTGTGATTATCTACTGATACAGGGATTCACTCCTTGCATAGAGAGTGCAGTTTCAATTTTGCCAAAATTGGTTTTATCGAAGGCACGTCCGATGTCAATCAATACTCCCAGGCTGAACATTTTATTGTCCAAAGATTTTTCGATGCAATTTGAAACTCTGTAAAGTGCCGATTCGGTGGATCGCCACTGAGTGTGAGCATGTTGATTTGGTTGGATCAGATTCCTAGTAAGGGCCATTCATAGTAGGCTTTGGTCATACTTAATCTTAATCTTAATCTTCTGTGGCATACCTTTGGTTTCCAATGGGGAGAACTAAAATTCAAAAAACTAAGAATATTTAGCTGCGCTGTGATTATCTTTGTTCTGTGATTATCCATATAAATATGCTGTATTGTATGTTTTAAATTCTTTGATGGTCTAATACAGGGCTCGGCAATCAGCGGCTCTTTAAACTAGTTATTGCGGCTCTTTTATTTAATTAAAAAAATATTGTTTGAACTTTTCATTTCGACATAACTGCCGTAAACTATATTTTTTACGCTCGGTGGGACTCCTTACTTTAAAGGATTTTACAAGGCTCTTTGCTCGAAAAAAGTTGCCGACCTCTGGTCTAACCAATAGAATTCTGCTTAAAGCATTCCTCCAATTTCTGTATAGACTCAGATCGCCTTTCTTTGATGCTCATACTACTAAACCTTGTTTCCAGTATTTCAGGAACCTCTGTGCCGCCAAAATTTTGTTTCGATGTTTACTATTTCTAAATATTAACTTTAGTCATTTCTTTGATGCCTATACTACTAGACCTTGTTTTTAGTATTTCAGGAACCTCTCTGCCGCCAAAATTTTGTTTCGATGTTTACTATTTCTAAAATATTAACTTTAGTCATTTTCTTAGCAACATCGGTATCGAAGAGGAAGCAGTAACACAAAACTTGCGAAATTTGGTCCGAAAATTTTAGCAAATGCAATTAATTTTACTAGTTACTGCATTACTCAAATTGATTCCATTTAAAATATATTTTTCCGATTAAACCAAAAAAATAATGTGAACTCATGTGCTTAGTTATTGCTCTTTTCTTTAGGGTGTGTGTGTAATAACTATAAATTTTTGAACTGTGGCCCCCATCATGAGTTTTTTAGTGATGGCCCTTTAGGAAAGCTCGGTTCCCCAAACGGCCAGTCCGACCCTGTTGCCTTTTTTAGAGATTATGCGTAATAGATATTATGGATTGCAAAGCGGGGTTTAAGTGGCAATGGGTTAGAAATGTGGACACTTAAAAAAACTTTTAAAATTTACCAAAAGCAGCATAAAAACATAAATTCCGTGTATCTTTAAAAACTTCTTCAATCAATGCCTATGGTTAGCCCTATAGATAACATTATTCTTAATATTATTTTTAACATTTTATTTAGTTACTAAAGTCAACCAAATTATTTGTTACAGTTATGGTAGTCGTGGACCTAAAGAAGCTGATGAATTGTTATATAATAATAATTTTACATATTCAGGATCTTACAAATGGAAACAAAATTTGTAAGATTTGTGCAATAATTTATTCCAACAACATTCTGGGCCTTGTGCATTTCGTGTTGTATACACAGGGTGGGCTAATTAAAAACTTGCTTCGTTTGAACTTTTCTTTTTTTAATGGCTCACCTTGTAGTTTTGGGATATGGGATTATTTTTGATATTAAAAACGATATATAAGAGAAAAAAATTATATTTATTGATATTTATTTACAAACACAATTTTAATACACATACGAAAAATAAGTTAATAGTTTCACCAATTGTTTTAAATCTGCAAAATAAAAAATTAAATTCAATTAGATTACAATATATTTTTAAACTGTTATACATCAATACCTGCACCTGAACAACGAGTTAGAGGCTTGAGCAGAAAACCAAAAAAAAAAAATATATAAAAGAAAAAAGAACATATTGTTAAGCTAAGTACTTACTTAGAATGTTATTTTATTATTTAAACATCTGAATAACTTATTGTTAAAAATATAAGAAACATTAGGATTAAAAATAACAACATTTATGCGGATTAGTGCGCGTGCTGTAAAGTAATCAATTAATATCATTTGACATGATTTTGATTGATTACTCTTTATGAAAGGGTTGTTAATTACAAGCAAATATTGATAAAAAGAGGCATTTACCAAGGCCTGATTTCAGATTGCATAATGTGATCAATAATTCTCTGTACCACATCTGTGCTAGTATGAGTACCTCCAAGATCTGCAAAATTCAATAACATTTAGTACATTTATTTATAAATATTAAAAGTTTTTAGTAATTCGTATAAATATTTTGTTAATGAAATAAGTGAGGATGGATAAGGGCATAAAAAAATTAAAGTTTTTACCTGGAGTTTGGATTTTATCTTCACAAATCGTTTTAATTATAGCTCTCTGAATTAAATCGGCATGTTGCTGATGCCCTAAATGCTCTAACATATCCACAGATGCATTTATCATGGCAATAGGATTTGCTATGTTTTTTCCAGCAATTGCAGTACCAGTGTTACGAGTTCCGGGCTCAAAAACAGCATACTAAAAATTAATTTCTTAAAGTTTTAACAAGCCTAATAAATAATTGGAAATTCTGATACTTGGAACATAAAAGCAAGTTAAGAATGTAAAAAACTTTCCCTATAGTGTGCACTACTTTGTAAAAAATTTATAATTATTTCTGCATACTTTGTTTGCAATATGCATTTTTTAAATGCAGATACTCCTCACCCAACGACACACTTGTTTAAGAAATTTTCAAACTTGTAACTAGCCCTCTAACATGGGAAATCCACTTTATCAGTCAGGGGCTAGAGAATCCCTTTTCTTAGTTTAAATCTCGGATACCATCCCTTTCTCTCTTAGTCTCATTCCCACACACAGAATTCATTAAATAAGGTATTTGCAAGACTACATATTTTGTTCATAAATTTGTGCTTTATTTTACGCTCCATAGCTCAAAATTTCGGCCAAAAGAAGACACGGCGATAGCTGTGGTGATCCCCCTTCTGGCAATTATAGTACTCGATATCCTCCTACTCCTACTCTACTATTCTCAGCAATTCGGTTCACCTCGATTTACAAATTTCAAAATTTTTTGTTTTATTTAAGTCAAAACTTTTTCCCATTTTTGGTCCCCACAAAAACAAATTTACTACTAAATCAGCGCTATCCAACGCCGTTTCAAAAAAAAAATTGCGTAGCTCTGTTTGACGTCGAGACGCCTTCAAAGTTTAAATGAAAAACTGTATCTTCGAAACGGTAACCCTAATAAAAAAAAATAGATACTTTCTTGTAGATCGTTTGAAATTTACGTCGCGACACCATATCTCGAAAACGGCGCAAACTAGCGGAAAACTGAATTCGATTCAGCTTATCGATAAACCTAAATGACAAAAATGTGATTTCTTAGTTTAAATGTTTAGGCGTCGAAAATATTTTATTTAGTTTTTAGGGGTTAATTTCAAGGGATCACTCAACCCCAAAGTTTTGCAATTTTGAGCCACACTGCGTAAATTTCCGCGTTTCATAAAAAATTTACTTTAAACTAGGGTTAACAGGATTTAAATCAAGTGGATGACATGCAACTGCATTCAGTTACGTACGATAAAATGTGTTATTCATAAGTGCGTCCGTTTTTTAACCTCTCGTAAACAAATCTTCGGAACGCACATAGTTGGATGTAAACAACGCAATTTTATCTTAAAATTAAACAATATATAATCATTGTTTGTTAGCCATTCGGATTTAATATGCA